>JAPFFP010070489.1:0-24407 GCA_026153255.1 Solanum medicagineum
AGCTTGAGTAGTATCAAACTAGCCATATGGAGGAGGATGATCAACTTGGGCGCCGGTTTCTACATGGTGATATCATGTAGCCAAGCGTATGTATTAGTACGTTTGAATGTACTAAGTATGTAGGATGCAATGCAACAAGAATTAGGTATCATAATCAAAATGCATAACAGTAGCCAGTAGGCTTAATATAACAATATGACATATGTGACCAATGCATAAGTAAAACATGCTTAAGTAGCTCATGCTTATATAGGATATCATATGTGTAGAAGGGACCAAGCTAGATTTTCAAGGTACAAATCCCTTGGTGGTTGATGATTGTTTCACCCCATTACCCCGGCAGTGTTGTACAAACCCCTTAGATTATTGATGATAATCACACCTTATCACCATAGTGGCAAAGTACAAACCCCTCACAAAGTTGATAATAACAAATCTCAACCTCTATTATCTAGGCTCTTATCCCCCCCGGATCAGGTATGGTCTAATGCAGCTTTTTAAATAGATTATATCATAAACATAAGCTCATTTCATCATCATATAGTCATTCATATCATATCTCATTCTTTGGACCTTCAACTCCTCAAGAAACCACATCTGGAAATTTTATCAAATACTTAGAGGGTGTGTAATGCTAGTATAAAACCATAAAATATAAACATGACATCATGGAAGAAAATTCATTGTAAAACCATCAATTAGCACCTCACAACACCCTTAAGCAATATACATCAAAACTCCTCATTAAAGCTTACAATAGATCCAAGATTTATAGCTCAAAACATAGTAAAACAATCACAACTTTACATAGATTTAACATAGTGTGCAGTGAATTTCTTAATAAGCAAGACCCATTTGTAAATCAACTTTAAATCATGCAATTTGAGTAAAAGAAGGCTTGGGTATCATGGTTGAAAGGAACCCATGAAAGAAACCCGCATACCTTAGCTTAGAGATGAACTTGGTGAAGATTGGAGATGGACACTTGAAGCTTGAAGAAGTTCCTGAGACCCGGAATTAAAATTGGGACACTTGAATTTGGACAAAATATTTGGCTATGTGTTAGAGAGGGTTTTGAGTGATATAAGTTTAAAATAGCTAAGTATAGGTACTTTTACGCATAGGAGGTCATGGGGCCAAGACCCCTATACCTTAGGCCGAAACAGAAAAAAATAAAAAAGTCACAACACTGCTCCACGATGGGTCCGCATCACAGATTCAACGTGGATGCACATTGGAATTGCAAAGTTGGCAAAAATGAAATTTCACTACGGGTTCTCTAAAATCAAGATTATACCAATTTCCCACTCAATTTTCCCTGATAAAGAATATGAAGTCGGACTTTCGATATCACACACAGATTTTGAGATATATTAAAATTTCGATTATGAGCATTTTTGAAGCATATTTTCAGGGCGTTTTTGGGGGCGTTTCACCTCCTTAAGTCTCTTTCTGGCTGTACCAATTTACCTTGCTTGGTTCTATATCTAGAGGCTATTGTAATCACAACAAGCGACGTAAGGGCAAACATTTACTGTTGTAGTAATGCCTTGTTGATATTGTGTAACCTACCAAGTCATCGGTTTCTCGATGAGAAGAGCTCGCTAGAGTGTTACCTTAGACGCCTCCCTGCTACAGACTACGGGATTGAACAACCCATCCCCCCTCTCCCCCCTCCGCCCTACAGAGAAGAACAAGAGAAAATTTAACCAACAATTATATTATTCAGACAGAAACTATATTTACAAAAGTTTAGTAACTTTGAGAGAATTTCCTAAGGATATTTCTCTCTGACTCTAGACTAAGGACTCTTTAAAGAAAGATTGGGACTCAGTTAAGCTTGTGACCAAGTTAAGCTTGTCGCTCTACTGAGGACTTGGCCTCCCTTATATTGGACAAAGTTGGCTCTACAAATAGACTCTAAATCAAAAAAAATTATCACACATGGCACACTATTTTAGGAATGCATGGGCCTTGTCTTATTCTTAAAATAGTAAACCTATGTAAAAATAGTAAGCCTTATCCGAAACAACTATTTTTATCTAATTTATTCAAATTGGGCCCCACCTAATATGTGAATGGAGCCTACAAAAACAAAACACAAAAATAAAAGCATGATTTTGGCATGTGACAATATGTGCAAGCTAGTGAGTCAGCAACTTGTAGGTGACTGCGAGCAGGTGTGTAAGCTACTTGTAGACATCTGGCAAGCTGGTAGGTAAGCTACTTGTTGGCAGCATGTAAGCAGGTGCGCAAGTTAATTGTAGGCGGCTTTGATGCAGGTGGGTAAGCTACTAGTGTGGATACTTGGTGATGAAGTATTGAGGCTGGCTAGGTCACAAAGTTTGTGGTAGACTTGGTGGCAAAAGATTATGGCTTACTTGGCGATGAAGTTTTGGGTTAAAATTGGTATGGAAGCTGAGGCAATTTTCGCAGATAATTTGGGTAAGTGATAAAGTTTGGAGAAGGTGTTAATTTTGGTGTGGTAAAACTTGCACATGTCATCGGGTAGCATCGGACTATGCAGAGGTTAAAGGTGTGCTGGCGGGTGTGAGTATCCTTTTTCCATCTACCAATCAACATCGTGTTTCTTTTTGCTCAGGTCTCTGTTCTCAAGACCTTTTCTTAGTGATCGAGTGAAGTACCTGTACTTGCTCATCGGTCCTATAACATTATGATTCCATTTCTGTGATTTCAGCCTTATGCTCGCATGGTTGATTGCTAGTGTTTCCTGAGTTTCATCCAACCTAGCAGTGAACCTCTTTTAAAATGTCTCTAGTCAGGATAGGAAGCCTGCCATGATACTATCCTTTCCTTTGAGGTGCTTTACCTGGAATTTGTAAGGAGAAAACCATTGTGCCCATCAAAGGATCTGAGGGTTAGGAATGATCTTGGGATTTAACTGCTTCATCTTAGGAAAGGCTTTCATATCTATCTCAATTAGAAATTCTATATGAATCATAAAGAAGTTGAACTTCTCAATGCCATTTTTTACAGCAAGGATTTCCTTGAAGGTGGAGTGGTAGCATTATTCTGCATCCTTAAATATCCCGCTAGCGTATCCGCATATTTTGCAAATGCCATCTTTTTCCTCCAGGAGAATAGCATTCCTGTATTCATTTCTCTCATCAGTCTGTAAGATCTTCAAACCATCCGAGGGAATGTTGATGGCCTCAACGTCCTTGGATATGTTCTTGATATGGTGTATTGCATCGCCTTGGTCCTTTACGCAAACTAGACTATTCTTCTTCAGCATCTTGGTAAGTGGAGTAATATCGATTGAGACATTAGGGATAAAGTCTCAAACGTAATTAATCACACCTAGGAACTGTTGGAGTTGCTTTTCGTCATGTTGGTGTCGGGAAACTTGAGCAATTCCTAGCAGATATGTGGCCTTGGGTGGCAAACTCCATGAAAAAAATGCATTCCTAAGAAGTCTCTCTCATCCTTCGTAAGAATCATTTTCTTTGTGGAGAGCATAATGCCATATTTCTTCACTAATTCATGGAATTGGTAGAGAATAACATAGCATTCCTTGCAGTATCACTGAATAGCAGGATATCATCTATATAGATTAGTGATGTGTGGAGGATGGACTAGAAGATTTGGATAATGGCCTTTTAGAAAAGTGAGGGTGCGGGTTTGAGCCCAAATGACACGACCTTCCACTGATAACAGTGGTCTAGTATGCAGAAGTTGGTCTTGGGCATACTCAAGGTGTACACCTAGTTGCCAGAAGCCTTACTTGAGATCAAACTTTGAGAAGTAGGTGGCTTAGGCTAGTTGTGAGAAAAAGGTTAGCATATTCGGAATTGGGAACTTATCATACAGTGGAAGTGATTGAGAGGCTAATAGTTGATGACTAGTTAGAGTATTCCTCTAGTTTGTTCGGCTCACTTGTTGATATAGAAGGCCTCAAAAGCCCACTATGAATCGATGGTTCGATCTGTCTGAATTCCAGCAACTCTTCACATTCCTTTTTGGCAAGTTGGAGATGTTTTGGGTTCATTCCTAAGTGACTTACATATTTTGGATTGATGTACTCATACTTCTTGAATGAGAGTCTCATGAAAAGCTCTTCATTCAACCATAAGGGGTTACCATGCTTTTTCATAAACTCATTATTTGAATCGACATATGATTCCTCGATGAGATGCTGTTCAACACCCTTGAACTGATCTTCTTCTATGATATGAAATAGCCTTGTGACAGTCGTATATAACTTGAATTTATCTTTAAAAGGTATGCCCTGTGTTCGAACCTTGAGTTGATCATTCAACTACTTGTAGATGTCAAACTCTATGATAAGGTCAGTCTCTGGGACAAAAGATCCAGCTATTTTTGTTCGGAACTGTACTCCTGGGAAGAACTCAATCATGATTAGGTCCTTCGTGATGACTGTAGCAGTCAAGACTCCTTTAGAGGTAGTGTTGAAGTGTTTCGAGTGTGGAATCCACTGCTTCTCGGGAAGAATGTTAGGGTTGAGCATTGACACTGTTGCTCCTGTGTCCATGAAGGCAATAACTTGGATTGGTTTGGTCCAGTTATATAGGTATATTGCCAATTGGATGTGGGGTGTTTTAGCATGGGAGATGATGCCGACTTCATTGGCTCAAGATGTCTGGAATAAGGCATCTTTTGGTTGGGCACGTTCATCATCTTCCTTATGGCCATTAATGCTATTAGCGACTACATCTGCTAATACCTGCCTTTCTTGAGTAAGGGCAATCTGTGGTTTTTGTAATCTATAGACCTTCCTTTTGGAACATCTAGGCTGGCTAGCTGTTGATAATTTATCCTCTAGTGACATGATAGATCGTTCGAGTCTCAAAGTAAACACACAGATGAGAAGTAAACACACACACACATAAAATGGCTCTTATACCATGTAAGGTGAGTGAAGGTAAGCAGGGGCTACGGGAGGACACCACAAACAGGATCTTCGAGACCGGGAGCCTGGTGGCTCGGACAGGATACAGGTGGTATGGGACCATATTCCATGTAAGATTGACTCAGGCACCACTACTACAACGTTTTTAGCATCTTATCCTTGTTAGGCAGCATGCCATCCAAAGTTTGCTGGGTTTCTGAGTAAAATAATGACCTTACCAACCCAACAGTAAAACATACGATCAGTTTTTTTGACTACATTAGGCTTTTTACATGGGTTTCAATTGACAGTCCCTTGCCTATAGTGCCCTTCAACTTATGCCCTCCTCAAGTCTCTTTCTGGCCATACTGGTTTACTTAGCTTGGTTCTATTTCCAGAGGCTATTGCAATCACAACAAGCGGCATAAGGGAAAACATTTACTGTTGCAGTATTGCCTAGTTGATATTGTGTAGCATACCGATTCATCGATTTCCCGATGAGCAGAGCTCACTGGAGTGTCACCTTAGACCCCTCCCTGCTTCTTTAGACTACGATACCGAATAACCCATCCCCCTCTTAAGAGAGAAGAATAAGACAAGGTTTAGCCAACAATCATATTATTCAGACAGATAGTGTATTTACAAGAGTGTAGTAACTTTGAGAGAATTTCGTAAGGATATTTCTCTCAGACTCTAGACTAAGGACCTTTGAAAGAAAGATAGGGACTTAGTTAAGCTTGTCCCTGTACTAAAGACTTGGTATCCCTTTTATAGGAGAAGGCTGGCCTTACGAGTCGACTTTGAAATAAAAAATATTGTTACATATGTCACACCATTTTAGGAATGGATGGACCCTACTTTATTCTAAAAGTAGTAAACCTATCTAAAAATAGTAAATCTTATCAGGACTTACTATCTTTATCTAACTTATTCAAAACTGAGCCCCAACCTAACATGTGATCGGAGCCTACTAAAACAAAAGACAAATCAAAAGCATGATGTTTGTCACGACCCAAGACTAGGGCCTAAAATGTGATCGGTGAATGGGGAACCCGAAGGAACCCCAAACAAGCCTCATAGCATATCATTACACATCCTTGGTTGTGGAAGCAATTAAAATGACAATAAGAAATAAGCATAAACAAAGGAATCGGGACTAAGGGTAAACTCCCATAGCATAACATAAAGAACAAGAGAGTCAAGGCTTGTAGCATAGATACATAACATGTCCAACAACGCCTCTACTACATAGAAAAGAGCAGGGGCCAAGACAAGCAACTCGGCTCACCCTTGTAGTCAATACATAACAAAAAGTAAGATAGTCCCTAATACATAGAAAGAGATCATAAGCAACGTCCCAAAATGGAGGACTCACCTAGAAGCTTGTAGGACAATCGAACTAGCCACGTGGAGGAGGATGATCAAGCGGTGCTCCGGTTCCTACATGGTGACATCATGTAGGCATAGAGTGGATGTTAGTGTGTTTGAATGTACTAAGTATGTGGGATACAATGCGAAAAGAGATAGACAACATAGGCAAAATGCATAATCATAAGCAATGAATAGCATACTAACAATATGACATGTATGAATGATACTTGAAGTAAAACATGCTTATATAGAACATAACATATGTGTAAGAAGAGTCCATTAAACTATTGGTGGATCATCACACTCTACCACCCTTGGTGATTGAGGTACAAACCCTGTCAATAGGTTAGTGGATCATCAGACCCTAACACCCGTGGTGCCGGAGTACAAACCCACCGATAGGTTGGTGGATCGTCGCACCCTACCACTTGCGGTGCCAGAGTACAAACCCCCTGATAGGTTGATGGGCACACACCCCCAACAAGGTTGATGGATAGTCGCACCCTACCACCTGTGTTGTCGGAGTGCTACCCCCCCAATAATTTATCAAGGTACGAACCCCTTGACAAAGTTACCCGGTGCGCAACCACCGAGTAGGGCATGTTCACATTACAACACTATATAGAGAATACCATATGCATACATTCACGTCATCATCATATAGTACTCATTTACATACATTCATTTCATCATTATCTCATCATTATATCATCATCATATAGTTATTACACTCATAAAACATACATTGGACCTTCGAGTTCTCAAGAAACCATAACCGCACATTTTATCAAACACTTAGAGGGTATGTAGTGGTAGTGTAAAACTATGCAATTCAAGAGTGTTATCATGCTAGAAAATTCAATGTAAAACCATCAATAGATACTTGTGAACACTCTCAAGCAAGATACATCAAAACCCTTGATCAAATCTTACATTAGAGCTTGATTTCATAGCTTAAGACATAGCAAAAAAGTAACAATTTCATAAACCCCAACATAGTGTGCAGTGATTTTCATAATAAATAAGACCCATGAGCAAATCATCTAAATAGAAAATTTAAGTAAAAGGAAGCTTGGGTATCGTAATTGAAAGGAACCCATGAAACAAACCCACATACCTTAGCATTAGAGATGAACTTGATAAAGATTGGAGATCGAGAATTGAAGCTTGAGTGCAATCCTTAAGATCCGGAAAGGGTTTTGAGACTTGAGTCTAGGAGTAAAATATTAGGCTAAGTGTTTGAATGAGTATTGGGAAATTTTTAGATTTTTGTGAGGGTGAACAATGGCTAAGTATAGGTATTTTCACGTTTAGAAACACTTAGGACCAAGACCCAAAAGCCTTGGACTGAGATAAAAATCACAGGCAGCAAAAATACACAGGTTTGCATCTGGTCTATAATGCGAACCTGTCGCGACGGCATGATTTACAGAGGTCCGTGATGGCTGCAGGTCACGGTGCCGTGGTGGATTAGTTTTGGAAATCGAAAATTACGAAAAATGAAATTGTTAATTGTTTGTTCTTAAACTGGGGTTACACCCATCTTCCACTCAAAATGACCCCCTAAACAATATTATGAAGTCAGATTTTCAATATCATGCACAGATTTTGAGATATATGGAAAATACGATTCCAGTCACTTCCGAGGCACATTTTTGGGCCCTTTATGGGGTCGTTACAATATCTCCTCCTTGGGATCATTTGTCCCTGAATGTCAAAGAGACATATATGAGAGACACAAACATGACAATTTCAGCCCACAAAGAGATGCAACAATGCACTTAAACACCATTTCAAAAATCTCATCATACGTGTAAAATCATCATGAACTTGTCAATAAGCATGAACATATGCAATGACATGAGGGCTGAACTTAAGACTTGAGATCATATAAAGGACTTAGGTTAATACCTTAGGCTTGAGTGGAGTGGAAAAGGTAAGGATATCACTTTTGCATGTCCGCTTTGGCCTCCTAAGTAGCACTCTCAACTTGTTGATTCCTCTAAAGGACCTTAATGGTAGCCACCTCTTTGTTTCTCAACCTCTACACTTGCCTATTTAAAATCTGAACCGGAACCTCCTCATATGTCAAATTATCTTCAACCACACCCACAACATTAAGAGCCAAAATGGCATTCAGATCACCCACACATGAAACACCGGATGAACCAAATCCATTTCCCTAGGCAATTCCAACTCATAAGCTACCTTGCCAACCCTTCTCATTACCCTATAAGGACCCACATATCTTGAGCTCAACTTACCCTTCTTACGAAAATAAGCCACACCCTTCATGGGTGACACCTTCAAATAGAACCAATCATCAACTTTGAATTCAAGCTCCCTTCTCCTCACATTGGCATAAGACTTCTGACGACTTTGGGCCATCTTCAACCTTTCTCTAATCATACTAACCTTCTCAAGAGCCTCCATAACCAGATCTGGTCCTAACAAGGTCACCTCACCAACCTCAAACCACCCCACTAGTGATCTACAATGTCTGCCATATAAAGCCTCAAAAAGAGCCATACCAACGCTAGAATGATAGCTATTCTTGTAGGCAAACTCAATCAACGGAAGATAATCGTCCCAACTACCTTTAAGCTCCAAGACACACTCTCTAAGTATATCCTCAAGGGTTTGGATGGTCCTTTCAGCTTGGACATCCATTTTAGGGTGGAAGGTCGTAAAAAGCTTAACTCTAGTACCAAGACCCCTTTGGAAGACCTCCAACAATGATGGATAAAGGAATCCCATATAACCTCACTAACTCATGGATGTATAACCTTGCATAATCTTCATCCCCATATGTGGTCTTAACCAGTAGGAAATGAGCCGATTTTGTCATCCTATCAACCACAACCCAACCACAAAATCCATATTAATCACCTCCCACTTCCAAGTAGGAATCTCTATGTCTTGGGTTAGACCACCCGACCTTTGATGCTCGTTTTTGACTTTTTGACAACAATGACAATCGGAAATGAAATTGGCAATGTCCCTTTTCATTCCTCCCCACCAATACACCTCTCTCAAATCTCTATACATTTTGGTGGAACCAGGGTGGATAGAATAAGAAGAGTTATAGGCCTCATCAAGGATCTTTTATCAAGCCATCAACACACGATACACACAACCTACCTTGGTACCTAAGAGCACCATCTCCCCCTTAGGAGAAAACCTCCACCTTGCCCTCTTTCACCAAGGCATTCAATTCTAACAAGGACGGATCAAGATCTTGTTCTTCCATCACCTCATCAACCAAAGAAGACCTAGAACCATCCACAACAACAACATCACCACTACCAACATCCTCCAATCTAACCGCAATCTAGCCAATCGATACACTTCCTTAGCTATATCCTTCTCACCACCATCAACATGAGCTAGGCTATCCATGGACGCCCTACTCAAGGTATTCGGCACCATATTTGCCTTACTCGGATGATAATGTACACTTATATCATAATCTTTATGAAGTTCTAGCTACCTTCTTTGCCTTAAGTTGATATCCTTTTAAGTGAAGACATATTGGAGGCTCTTATGATTGGTGAACACATCAACATGCACCCCATACAAATAATGTCTCCATATTCTCAAAGCAAATACTGCGGTCGCCAATTCAAGATCATGGGTAGGGTAGTTCTTTTATGCACTTTGAGTTGCCTAGAAGCATAGACTATCACCTTACCATTTTGTATTAGCACCAAACCCAAACCAACTCTAGGAGCATCACAATACACCACAAATCCCTCAAGCCCATCTGATAGTGACAACATAAGAGAGGACACAAGCATATCTTTCAAGGTTTGGAAGCTTCTCTCACATTCAATAGTCCACACAAACTTAGCCTTCTTTTGAGTCAATTTTGTCATTGGGGAAGCAATAGAAGATAAACCATTCACAAACCTCCAATAATAGCCCCCTAAGCCCAAGAATCTTCTAATGTCCGACGGGGTCAATGGTCTAGGCCAATTTCTAATCACATTGGTCTTCTTAGGACCAACTTAATACCATCCCCTGACACCACATGTCCTAGGAAGGCAACCTCACTCAAAACAAATTCACACTTTTCATATTTAGCATAAAATTTCTCCTCCATCAATCGTTGCAACACAACCCTCAAATGAGCCCTATGCTCCTTCTCACCACGTGAATAGATCAAAATATCATTAATGAATACCACAATAAAAGAATCAAGGTAGGGTTTGAAGACCCTATTCATAAGGTCCATGAAGATGATCGGTGCATTGGTCAACCCAAAAGACATCACAACAAACTCATAATGCCCATATCTAGTCTGGAAGGCCATCTTGGGAATATCACACTCCCTCACCTTCACTTGATGATACCCGAACCGAAGATCAATCTTAAAGAAATGGCTAGCCCCTTGTAATTGGTCAACAAATCATCAATCCTTGGAAAAGGATATTTATTCTTGGTGGTGATCCTATTGAGTTGTCGGTAGTCAATACAAATCCTAAGTGACCCATCCTTCTTTTTCACAAATAACACCGATGCACCCCATGGTTATTGGCTAGGCCTAATGAACCCCTTCTCTAACAAGTCCCTCAATTTCTCCTTCAACTCCTTCAACTCCTTCAACTTCACCTGGGCCATACGGTAAGGGGAATAGAAATGGGTTGAGTCTCGATGAAGAGGTTTATGCCAAAGTCTATTTCCCTTTCGGGAGGGACATCGGGAAGGTCATTTGGAAAGGAATCAAGAAACTCATTTATAATCGGAACCAACTCTATGGGAAGGACTTTAGACTTCACATCCCTAACCCTAACAACATGGTAATGACACCCCTTAGTAATCAACTTACGGGCTTTAATGCAAGAGATGAATCTACCCTTGACCGCCACACCTTGACTCTCCCACTCAAGGATGGGTTCATTTGGAAATTAGAATTTGACCCTATGGGTTCTACAATCAATAGAAGCATAGTATGCATGCAACCAATACATCCCAAGAATTATCAAAGTCAACCATGTCTAACTTAACAAGATCACAAGGCAATATTTTATGCAAGATACAAATAGGAAAACTTCTATAATCTTTTCTAGCAACAATAGGTGCACCAATAGGTGTAGACACCTCATATGACTCAGGCAAGAACTCGGGGTCAACATGGAACTTTTTGGCAACAAAGGGGGTAACAAAACAAAGAGCGCACCCAGATCAATCAATGTATACACGTCAAAGTCAAAGATATTCAACATATCGGTAATGACATTGGGGACCTCATCCACCCCTTGCCTCACATGCAAAGCATAAAATCGATTGTGCCTTGGGACACCATCTTGTCGGCCACCTCTCCATAAAGGAACTGCATTATCACCTTGTGGACGAACCTCTTTGCCTTTGTTGCGATTTCAAGGGCAATCCACCTTTTTGTGACCCACTTCCCCACAACCAAATCATGCATTAGTATCTCTCAAGCATGGGCTCGTATGACCCTTATCAAACCTAGGAAATACCTCATTAGGAACCACAACACCATCACCTTGGGTCCTTGGAAAGTCATTGGTAAATCCCCTATTAGAAGTATGAGATGGCCCTTGGCCTTGGTGGATCCGGCCACCGTTTTGGAACTTACCCTCGAGACGGACCCTCTTAGCCTCATAAGCCCTCCTTTTCCTCAATTTCTCCCCTTCCATTTTCTTGGCATAGGTCATTAAACATGACAAGTCCATGTCACTAATCAGCATGACGGACTGACATTCCTCACTAACCAAGTCAGACACACCCATCAAAAATTTGTTCATCCTAGATCTTGAGTTGGCCATCAACTGTGGAGCATATTTTGAAAGTTGGTTGAACTTGAGGGCTTACTCCCTCACACTAATGGACCCTTATCTCAAATTCATAAATTCTACCAACTTAGCTTCCTTAAGTTCACAGGGAAAGAACCGATTAAGGAAGGCCACCTTGAACTCCTCCCAAATCACCACATAGTTGACTCCCTTTTCCTCCTTCCATTGGTTGTACCATAATTAGGCTACCCCTTTGAGTTGGTAAGCCGCCAACTCTACCTTATTCTCTGGCCTCACACCCATGATAGAAAAAATCTTATAAACCCCATCAATGAATTCTTAAAGGTCCTCACGCACCTTTGACCCATGGAATTTCAAGGGATTCATTCTCATAAAGTCTCTCACCCGAGAGGCTGTTGTAGGAGAATGAGGGGCTTGGGCCCCTTGATTGGCTTGATTAGCCAACACTTGTGCAAGCAAGGTGAGACCATCCCTCAGCTCTGAATTGGCCGGTTGCTCCTCGGGCATGCGGACTAATCTTCCTCGCGTGTTAGGGATGATCTAGTATAGCAAAGAACAATCATTAGGGGTCGAAAGCTTATTTCAACTCTATAGCACGACTTAGGACATGAAGAAGGGAAACATTTCCCAAACATCTCATAGCCTCCTACTCATAGTTGTGGTGCATAACACAACCATAAATAGGACTCTAATCAACGCGGTGTGGGCTCTAAGGATCTAACAACCTAGTGCTTTGATACCATCTTTGTAATGACCCAAGCCTAGGCCTAGAAGTGATCGGTGAGTGGGAAACCTAAAGGAACCCCAGACAAACCTCATAGCATATCATTACACATCCTTGATTGTGGAAGCAATTAAAATGACAGTGAGAAATAAGCATAGACAAGGGAATCGGGACTAAGGGTAAACCCCCATATCATAACATCAAGAACAACAGAGTCAAGGCTTGTAGCATAGATAGTTCACATGTCCAACAACACCTCTACTGCATAGATAAGAGCGCGGGCCAAGATAAGCAACTGGGCTTACCCTCGTAGTTAATACATAACCAAAAGAAAGATAGTCTTAATACATAGCAAGAGATCACAAGCAATGTCCCCAAAATGGAGGACTCACCAATAAGCTTGTAGGACAATCGATCTAGCTACGCGGAGGAGGAGGATGATTAAGCAGCGCTTTGGTTCCTACATGGTGATAGCATGTAGGCATAGAATATACGTTAGTACGTCTGAATGTGCTAAGTATGTAGGTGCAATGCAACAAGAGATAGGAAACATAGACAAAATACATAATCATAAGCAGTTAATAGCATACTAACAATATGACATGTATGAATGATACTTGAAGTAAAACATACTTATACAGAACATAACATATGTGTAAGAAAAGACCATTAAACTATTGGTGGATCATCACACCCTACCACCCTTAGTGATTGAGGTACAAACCCCGTCAATAGGCTGGTGGATTGTCGCACGTTACCATCCGTGGTGACGGAGTACAAACTTCCTGATAGGTTGGTTGATCGTCGCATCCTACAACCCGTGGTGCCGGAGTACGAACCCCCGATAGGTTGTCAAGGTACGAACCTCTTGACAAGGTTACCCGGCGCGCAACCACCGAGTATGGCATAGTCACATTCCAATACTATGTAGAGAATACCATATGCATACATTCACTTCATCATCATATAGTCCTCATATACATACATTCATCTCATCGTCATCTCATCATCATATCATTATCATATAGTCAAGCAACTCATAATACATGCATTCGACCTTCGATTCCTCAAGAAATCGTAATCGGATATTTTATTAAAACACTTAAAGGGTGTGTAGTGATAGTGTAAAACCATGCAATTCAAGAGTATTATCATGCTAGAAGATCTAATATAAAATCATTAATAGATACTTGGTAACACCCTCAAGCAAGATACATCAAAATACTTCATCAAATCTTTCATTAGAGCTTGGTTTCATAGCTCAAAACATAGCAAAAGAGTCACAATTTTAGAAACCCCACACAGTTTGTAGTGATTTTCATAATAAATAATACCCATAAGTAAATCATCTTTAAATTAAGAAAATTTAAGTAAAAAGAAGCTTGGGCATCATGGGCTAAAGGAACCCATGAAAGAAACCCACATACCTTAGCTTTAGAGATGAACTTGATGAAGATTGGAGATGGATACTTGAAGCTTCTATGCAATCCTTAAGATCCTTAAAGAGTTTTGAGACTTGAGTTTAAGAGTAAAATATTAGGCTAAGTTTTGAATGAGTATTGGGAAATGTTTAGAATGATATGACGGTGAAAAATGGCTAAGTATAGGTATTTTCATATTTTGGAACACTTTGGCCTAAGACCTAAAAGCCTTGGACCGAGATAAAAATTACTGGCAGCAAATATACATAGGTTCGTGTCTGGTCCATAGTGCAAAGCTGTCACGAAGATAAGGTCCGCTACCACTGAACGTCGCGGTACCATCATGGATCGATTCTGGAAATCAAAAATTATGAAAAATAAAATTGCTAATCATTCTTAAATCGGGATTAGACCCATTTTTCACTAATAATGACCCCCTAAACAAGAATATGAAGTCAAATTTTTGATATCGTGCACGAATTTTGAGATTTATGGAAATGATGATTTCAGCCACTTTCGATGCATATTTTCAGGCACTTTTTGGGGTTCGTTACAATGTTAGCATATGACAGCATGTGTAAACTAGTGAGTCAGCAGCGTGTAGGCAACTTCAAATAGGTATGTAAGCTGCTTGTAGACTTCTGTGTAGTTGGTGCGTAAGCTACTTGTTGGTTGCATGCAAGCAGGTGCACAAGCTACTTGTAGGCAGCTTTCAAGTAGGTGGATAAGCTGCTGGTGTGGATACATGGTGATGAAGTGTTGAGGCTAACTTAGTGACAAAGTTTGTGGAAGGCTTGGTCGCAAGGGATTGTAGCTGAGTGATCAAGTGAAGTATGGTCCTACTCATTGGTCCTGCAACTTTGTGATCCTACTTTTATGGCGAAAGGTTCAGCCTTATGGTCGTCATTTTCCGAGTGGATTGATCTCCGGTGATCTCATATGGAATGTTGTATTCTTTAACAGATGTCAGACCTTTTCCTTGTGAGGGTGGTCGTTGGTGTAGTTCTATTATTCTCCTTCTTTGGGCCATATCTCCTTTAGGGTGCATCTATTTTACTGGAAGATAATTTTTTGTGCTTTACGGTACTTGTCTTCCAAGGACAAAATAAAGATGGGAAATTTCCAGCATACGGAAATTTTCAGTCAGGCCTGGACGTGTTTGTTAATTAGCTTCACTAACCTATGCAACATGAAAACCTTGGCCTCATAGGATTCTCTGAAGCAACACACCCACTATTATCTAGGTCGAAACCAAAGTAAGAACTCTTGCAAGGGTTGTTGAATTCTGTTGAAATCCCTAAACAGGTTGCACTTGAACTCCATAAGGATGTAATATTGGTGACATAGGTACCAAAAGAGCCATAAGAGTTCCTGGGGGAAGTCATCTGCCACGAGGATAAAGATTTGGCAAAATGGGTACTCCGAGTGGACTCCTAAAGGTTTGAGGATGGATCTTCCATACTTTCTGAACTGTTGGAATTCGTAGAATATCCTAACCACCATGATTGATGAATCAAAAAGATCCTCGATGTAGGTGAACAATTTCAGTGGGTAGTCTGCCATTCCACCTAGAGGTGTTGGTGACATCCTGATCATTGAGATAGAAGCAGGGTTAATAGAATTGATGTCTTCACCGAAGAAGTGGAATAACTTGCAAGCTGTGGTATATGCCTTGAATTGCTTTCTGAATAGCCTCTGGAAATAGAACCAAGCTAGGTAAATCGGTACAACCAGAAGGAGACTTGAGGAGGGCTAACTTGAAGGCCGCTATAGGCCAGGGAGAGTTGCTCGAAGCTCTCTTGGAAAGCCTGAAAAAGTAAAAAAAGATTGCCATATGTTTTACTGCTTGGTTTGTAAGGTTGCTATTGTGCTAAAAACCCCAACGGACTTGCGATGGCATGCAGCCTATCATGGATGAGACGCTAAAAACATTTTTAGTAGTGGTGCCTAAGTTGATCTTGCATGGAAATGGTCCCACACTACTTGTAACCTGTCCGAGCCACCGGGGTCCCAGTCCTGTTCGTGGTGATTTCCCATAGCCCCTGCTCACCTCCACCTACCCTACTTGGTATGATGTTGTTGAATTACAAAAAGGCCTAGTAAAGGCTGGATATGGGCAAATTCCCTGAGACAGGTGTATATTCTGGCTTAACTTCTATGTGTATGAATATGTAGCCTAATGCTACTGAGATATGCTGGTTGTGAAGACGTTTGTTGATTATATACCATACTGTGGACTGACTCTAGTATAGATATAATTATGATGGGCCAATTTGTTTGGGATACCTATGATACAATCGTACTTTGGATTGATTCTGCTATCAATATGACTCTACTAGGCTTGGTTGTTTTTGTACTTGTAATATACTTATTGGTTACATTTTGGGTCTAAGACCCTAGTGATTACATATTTTTGGGTCTAGGCCTGGCTGATTGATTTTCTTATGTTCGAGACCCATGGTTACTCAAAGTACTTGTGATTGACTGGAATGTGATGCATTTGGCTTTTGGTGGGATTGACCCTACATTAGTCTTTGAGAAATATACTTCTATACACAGCTGTTAGTCCTTGTGCATTTGTTATCCTTACTTGAGGCTAGGTTTAGCTAGTGTTGTTTGAGGGATGGTGCCATACAGTCGAGTGGGTTGGATTGGGTGGTATATATATATTGTGAGTATTGTTGCCTACATTCACTCTGGGCACGATATGACTTTGGAGTTCTAGATCCGAATATCCTAGTTGAATGGGTGATTGTTTTGATACCTGGAGTCCTAGATGATGCTCCCTATTGCTATTTCAGCTCTGGTGGTCACGTTCGAGTGTCTAAGACCCAAGAATTGCACCCCATAGTCCGAGTCCAATGACTATGACTAGGATGCCGAGTGACGGATATCGATTCTAAGGTTCGAGTACCAGTTGATTTTCATTGGGCTTGAGGTTCAGTTGATATTCCTTGGGTTCGAAGCCCAGTTGATTTTCCTTGGGGTCGAGGCCTAGTTGATTTTCTTTGGGTTCAAGGCCTTATTGATTCTGTTAGTGGGTTTCTTTCTCCTTGGGGGGGGGATACATCCCACCGTTATATACATTGTGAGACTATCTGTCCCTGGTTGACTGCCCCGATCGGAGGCTAGGTCGGGAAGGGGGTTCAAGGCCTCATGTGATACTGGTTACTGAATGGGTCGAGGACCTGGTTGATTTCCTGTGCATCCACACACCTATACATACCCTCATTGTGCGTGGGTTTACCTTCTGGGCTTATGGGGGCTTAGAAGGCATCCAGGCTTAGACAATAGGGCCTTACACCCACGTACATCTAGCTCCTGGATCATGTGATATTGATAGTTAGGTTCCATGGTGGTTATGTGGTGATTGTATCAGTTAGATTGTGCGTCGGTGTACCTTCTGAGTTATGGAGGCCCATTCGGAGTACAAGCATAGATATTAGGGCTTTACACCCTCACAAAACACTATGTCTTAGTCCAGTGATAGTTGTGGTATGGGTCTACTCGTGTTTCGTACAGTTAGTATCATAGCACACCACTTGGATTGGTTAAGTTGGAGTTTGGTGATTCTCTATACATGCTTACTCCTTGATTAGAGTTCTAATTTGCTATATCTACTGTAGTTCTTTATATTTGAGCCTTCTATATTTATAGTACTTCACTTGTCGGTCGTTGATGCTTACTGAGTACCTGTGACCATTACTCACCTTTACATTTCTGCATCTTCCTATGGGGCAGGTCCAGGTACTAGCGGTAGTCGTTGCGCTAAGGGTTCGCAGAAGACTCGGGAGACATTGGTGAGCATTAATAACTGTGGATATTCTACAGTCTCCTTCTATTTTGATGTCCGTCTTTTGTATTCCAACATTTGTATTATTTATGTCATTTAGATTTTTACCTCTAGATTGCTATTCTAATTATATTTGTAGATAGGTCTATTTCATTTTGAGTCTATAGTAGCTCTGTACAGGTGACTTTCAGGTCTTGGGATAGGTGATGTTGCCTTATTTTGTATGTCTGTAGCTATTTTTGTGCTTAGCTATTAAGCCAGGTACCGAGGATTTTGGGTTGGCTTACCTGCAGATGAGATCTTATAGGCGATATCATGACCTAAAAGGTTGGGTTGTGACAATAAACCTTTTGTATGGGTGCCTACGTTGAATTTTTCTTAGTATGGGATTATTGTCTCGGACCTTCATCAAGTGGAATTTTTCTAAGTGTTGGACCACGGGCAAGTATACAGTCTATAAGTGCCTCACGGACCGTGTACCCCCTCCCTGGGACCTTGACTTCAATCTTTCTACTCGTTTTATTAATGACATTTTCGTAATTATTGTTTATCCTAAGGGTCTTTTATGACTTTTTATGCTACCTCAAGACATTCAAATGACCTATACTTTATTTTTTCTCATTCAAATTCATCATTGCACTTAGAATTATATTGAACTCTCCTTACGAACTCTCTCAAAGGCTGTTGTGACGACTAAGCTTGGGAATCAAGGGGAAAACTCCTTTCTTCATCAAATTTCTTCTTGAATCTTCTTCATTAGCTAAGGTATGTGAGATTGATTCTTGGTCCCTTTTAACCAAGAAGACCAAAACTCTTTTCACTTGAATTTCATGGAATTTTTCTTACTTTAAATATGGGTTTTGGGAATTACAGTTTAATAAATTTACTTGAAGTATGGACTATGCTTTATTGTTGTTTTTAAGTTGATTTAAGCCCTAATATGTTGAATTACATATGTATTGTGAAGATTTTACTATACATTATCCAATTAAAATTTGATCTAAGAATGGGTAATCAATATTCTGAGTTGAATATGGATTTACTTACTATGGGTTTACTTGAATTTCATATTATATTGTTGATGTTAGATTGAATCTATATTATCCATTGCTATTCACATATCATTCATAGCAGAAGCATTCACGAGCATTGGATTTTACTAATATTATGAAGTGAGACATATATGATTTTGATAAAATTATGGTTATCATAAGAATGTGATCACATAAATGTCTATGATATGGCTCATTGAACATTTTGGGTACTTGCACCATTCCGTATATGTGAATTAGCTATTCGTATGTGTGAGAAGCATGATTATGAACTATGATTTGGCTTTTGAGCCCAAATAAAAATGTGTAAGAAATATGTTTGGCTTTTGAGCCCAAGTGTGCATTAAAATGATTTGAAACAACTTATACCTCTTTTGAAAGCATGTAAACATATATGTATTCTTGTGGAATGATGAATTAGTACCGATAGATTTGGGGCGTCAGGGCTATCCCCAAGCGTCCTCTCTCTTTCCTTGAACTATGTGCCAGCATAGGTATATGTATATGGTAACCCGCATCGAAATAAGAGGCCCGTAAGGTGCATTACAACATTGACATGATATGATATGAATTGAAAATCCTATCCGAAATGGGAGGCTCGTAAAGAAGGTCACTTCTCCGAAATGAGAGGCCCATAAGAAGAAGTGTGGTTTACCTTTGGCAAGTAGAGCACCTCTTTTTCGGTGTGGGGATAACATTGGGATTCTATGTAATAGCTCGCTTGGTCTTATATATTGATTGAGGTCTCATCCCCACTATATATGAGCATTATTGCATTTCATGCATCATTACTTTTGTGGAATATTGTATACTACATCTCTTGCTATATAACTCTTTCTATATTATGCGCCCTTGTCATCTAACACTGAATGCAGGTTTGATAAGTCATATGCATTGCATGCCCGCAAACTTAGTACATTCAAACATACTAACACATAGTTTTGCCTACATAATCTAACCATGTAGGGACCAAGGACTACCTCCATCCACCGTATGACGGTTAGCTTGGATGTTGAAATTTGTTTTTTGTGGTGAGGCTTATCTTCCAAGGACAAGCTACCATTCCTCTACCTATTGTGCTTTTGTTTATGTTATTTACTTTGAGGGTGATCCTAGGACATGTCTTGGCCCCCATCCTATCTTATCACTAGAGACATTGTTAGACATCTTGTAGACTCATTTACGTTTATATGCTAAGTGTTGTATTCAGAGATTATGTTTATGGATATGTATATCTAATGGATACCATTATATGGATTGGTCATGTGTATTATAATGTGTTCTTATGTTATATTGTGAAAGACCCTAAGTCCCGAATTTCCCTCATGAAGTGAGTCATACTTATTCTCCCCTTAGTCTTTGTATGCTATGTTTTATGTGGATCCATGTTAATCCCTTTCCCTATGACACCCCCCATAGCATGAGTCCTAATTCCCCCTCCCCCTTAGAACTATGTGTCTATTATTCGTATGGATATGGATGACGTGAATATGGATAATTTGAGGCTTGTTTGGGGACTTTTGAGTTCCCATTCGCCATATCACTTCTAGACCCTAGGTCTAGGTCATGAAAATTCCTATCCATGCAAGTATATTTTGAACAATGATTTGGCCTTTGTCCCCAAGTATGAAAGATGATGATGATTTTTATGATGACTCATGATCATTTATGACAAGCATAATTATATGTATATAATATGTATATTGTGGGATGTTGACTGAGCACTGAATGAGGCATGGGGTGGGGGACTCTTCTTAATGGTCCTTAAATAAAGCATACATCTACGTGCTACCGTAGGTTGATATTTGTGTGCCTATAAGGCTAAGCTATTGGATCTATATATAGCATTATGTTCATGATTCACCAAAATGGGCAAGGCCATAAGGTATATGTAAGGCATTCACCAAAATAGGTTAGGCCCATAAGGTGCATATAAGCCACTCACCAAAATGGACAAGGCCTGTAAGGTGGGGTATAGTTTACCTTGGCAACATAGGCTATTGTTTCTCCAGTGTAGAGGCACCATCAGGATTCCATGTAATAGTTCATATGGTCTTATACGCAGTTATGGTAATACTAAGACGTATGTTTATGCAATATGGCATTCATGCATCATGATATTTATAGCATATTGATATGATGATCCCTTCACTACTTTAGTTCCGTAAATATATGTACCCTTGCTCATGTATCATGATTATACAAGTTATTGTTATATTTATATTGTATCGCATGCCTCCATATTAATTAGTACATTTAAATATACAAACACATACTTTATACCTACATTGTATCATAAGTAGGTGCAGGTGACTATCCTTGTAAGGATTCGACCTTTGTAAGATCGAATAGAGGCATGAAAATACATTTCTGGGAGTTTTTGGCCCAAGGTGACTTTCAAGACACCCTCTATGGTGGTGGGTGCACTTGACGCCCCATGAAAGGTGTTGTGCAAGTCGCCTTGGCCCATGTTGAGGCTATCTAGATGAGGGTGTTCCACTACGTAGCACTTCATAGATCATGAACCCCTACTACGGTTCGTGGAGTGCCATGTGGAGGGTCTCTTGGCCTTGGTTTCCAAGCTTCCTTGAAGGTGTGCCCACCATAAAGGATACCATGGTTCGTGGTGTACATCACAAACTATGGTATGCCTCTTGGAGGATTCCCTTCACTTGGGCCCCACATTTTCCTCCAAGTGCACCACCAGACCCCACCACGATTGGTGGTGCATACCATAGCTAGTGAGGTCTCGTGTAGTGCACTTGAGCATATTGTTGGACTTGTTTTCATTGGTCTATTTTGGTCCTTTCCTGAGTTTCTAACCTTTTGATAAATGTTCTTAGACTATATTGCGCTCCTAAGTGTATACTAACCTATTCTAACCATTTTCATTCACACAAAACACTTCACATCACAAGATTACTCTTCCAAAACACTCTCCATTCCTCATTCAAACTCAAGTCAAAAGTTCTTTGAGGATCCTTCAAGCTTAAAGATAAAATCATCTTCAGTTCTTCAATCTAACCTAAGCTTTGTGGGATTTATCCATGATCATCTTTCCATCGTGGTGCCCAACCTAATATTCATCTAATTAATGTATTTTGAAGTGATGATCAATTAGGGTCTTCATGATTTGGTTTTCAATTGTTATGATTATGATATGGGCTATGTTCAAACTATCAATAAGTGCAAATTAAGTTCGATTCTCTTGGTTTACATGAATTTCATGATATTTCTCCTATTATGGCTTGATGGCTAAGAAGTTATGCATGGATAACTTCAATTATGATTCAAATACTTTTATACTAAAGGATTATCCATGATTTCACCCAATTATCATGATTTGAACTTGATGCTTATGTACCCATGCTTTACACTTCTCTCTCATCACATGATCATGCATGTACATGACTTCTACATTAGATTTGACTATGAACTTGACTACGATTATGGATATGAACGTGATTTTGACATGAATACGATTATATTATGATATGTATTTAAGCAATCAAGGGTGTTAATACACCATCATGTAAAAGTTATGAATGACCTATTCCTAAGCATGCAAGTATGTACCTCACTTAAGCTTATTCGGTGCTAAGTCAAATTCCATGGAATACATAATCATGCAATTACATAGATATTAGCATAGTTTGTAGTTCATACGAGATCATAATTTCATAGCTTTCAAGAAAAATACTTCATGTCATAAGAATACTCCATCTATATGCTTCATATAGTGTGAGTACACTCCCCATCTTATTATAACTTGCATAATATTTAGGGTCTTAGATCATCCTCATCATTATCATCATCATAACATCCATATTTGATATCACAATCATGAAAATCATAACTTGGTCATAAAATTATGGCAATGTATGGGTCCATAAACAATTGATGTTAAAATCATGAAATTTAATGTAAATCATGTAGAATCACTGCAATTAAAATCAAATTGAGTCATTAGTAAAGGAACCCATGTCAATCAATCAACCCTAATTATCAAGCACTTAAAATCACTTGTAAATCAATTGAAAATCATGAAATTCAATATAATTCATGCATAATTAAGTAAATTAATCATATAATAACCATAATCCAAGAATTTGGAATCAAATCATGTAAACCAATGAAATTCCATGCTTGAACTTGAGGAAAAAAAAGAGTAAACTTTGAGCTCCATGGATGGATTGGGTACTTGGATGAAGCCTTACATACCTCAATAGAGAAACCCTAGAAGGATAGCTTAATTGACTTTGAATTTCTTGTCCAAAAATGTGACTATTTACGCTTCAATGGAGGCTTTTCTAGAGAGAGAAAACTTAGAATTTTTGGGGTTAATTTTAAAGTGAATGAGTTAGAGTGAAAATAGGGATAGTTTTAATAGATTTGAGGTGGTTAAGTTGGTTATAGGGGTCAAAAAAACATTAATTTAGAGTCTAGTGGGCTAGAAATGAGCAAAAGCCCCTTCATTAATCTTATGTTGGACCCATCTACGAGGGGTATATATGAGTCATAGATGAAATACGTCTCGTAGTACAAGGTTTTTTTTCTTGTTGAATTTTTGTTCTTCAAAATATCTTTTGAACTTCGCTTTACGAGACGCTATTTACGACTCATACTTTCATTTACAAGTCATGCTTAGACCTTGTAGTCTCCCTCTAGACTTGGAAAACATTTCATCTTTCTAGCTCCATCTACAATCAGGTCTACGGTTCGTAAGAACCCTCTTGTGGTTTCTATCCACACTTAGAAAACTTTCAAATTTCCAAGCCCCTAGACTCGGAAAATATTTCATCTTTCTAGCTCCATCTACAATCAGGTCTACGATTCGTAAGAACCCTCTTGTGGTTTCTATCCACACTTAGAAAACTTTCAGATTTCCAAGCCCCTCATTCGTGACACATTTTATTGAGTTGCGATCTAAATTGTGACCCATACTGGGCCTTATGGACTCGACTTCCAGTGCCCAAAAAGTTTCATGTCCTGGATGCTCAACTACGAAGCATGTCTATGACCCATGGATTAGGCCACAAATCATTGAGCGGCTCATGATTTGCCTTCAAATATGAGTAATCTCCCTTTTCTTTGATGTACAGGTAGACATTAAGATTCTATGCTAATGATCACATGGTTTTATTGTTGATGATGGTCATCTCCCACATATATATGGTATTTCATGATGCTCTACATGATCTTATCTATGCTTTATTTGTGCATTGACCACTTATATGCTTTCTCACACTTTTACATCCTACTTTATAACATGCTCTTCACTTGGTCGTTACACTAAATGTTTTACATTACAAGCGTGGACTACATACTTAGTACATCCAAACATACTAACACATAATTTTTTGCCTGCATTATATCACTATGTAAGGACCGGTGAT
>JAPFFP010070508.1:0-24405 GCA_026153255.1 Solanum medicagineum
AACAATTTCTTAACTAAGTTACTCAAGAAAATAAAGACACAAGAAATAACTTACTTGGTTTTCCTTACTTCCTTCCTTATATATATATATTTAAGTACTTTCTTTTTTCACACAAGTATAATCATTGAAAGATATTAAAATAGTTATTTACTTTTATTTGTCCAGTTTAGGAAAAAAATATTTTATCCTAATTTTACTATTTACATGACTTAAAATAATTGATCAGGGCGCGCACAAGGTAAACTCCGCTCCTATGCAATAGCTCACAAACCACATAAGAGAGGTAATCCACACTAGGCAAGCCCAATGCGACATGCTCGACTTACAAGGTAAACCCCTTGCTTTCGTTGGCAAGGGATTTCGAACTTGAGACCTCAACATGGAAGCCCCAAGCCCAAACCACTGGCTATCCCGAAGGGTCATTGCAAGCCAAGTCTAAATTAAAACTTAATACTTTTGCCTATCAGCAGTGAAATATTTCTAACATACCATCCGAACTCTTAATATTTGTCAATTAAGAATATGCAAGATAAGAATCTAATTTAGCAGTACTCTAATTATCAAATTTTTTGTTCTGAAATTGCCATTTTTCACACAAATCTCCTATATTAGTATTCTTTGCTTATGGACATGTTAATATTATCACAGAAAAAAATAATGATCAATATACATGATTCCTCAACTTGCTGATATTTCAGCTATATTTGTGCTTGGGATCCATCAAATGAGGAGAACTCATGCCCTCATTAAATATAACGTAACTTGTACATTCTTTATTTGCTTAAATAGAACTGATCTCTGCATTCAATTCAGCATAACTTGTACCTTGTTTAGTTATAGTATTTCCCCTTACACAAAGTAGAATGCGCAATAAGAATATAGGTATTGGCAATATATGATTAAACTACTAATGGCAGAGATGTCCTCATCTTTTCAGACTCATATTTCTTTTGATACAACAAACCAAACATTCTTTCATTATTAATCCATACATTATAATCCCTACATTATTAATCCCAATATAACTTGCCTGCAAACCATACGGTATCGAATCCATTTTCTATTTTAAAGCGAACACTTATAAAACTAGAGAATTTTTGCTTTTTACCCTCAGGATTTTGTCTAATTAATTCTGGATCCCCTAAGCACATTGTTGTCATAAGCTCATTCAGTGTGAGCTTAAACCCTAAAGTTAATGCAAGGGATGCAAAATACTTTGCCCCACTAAGTGGGAGCTTAAGACATATGTCTCATCGCCATTGGAGTTATCCAGACGAGGACAACAAGTGGGTGTTTGGATTAGATTATTTTTTTGACTTTTGGCTTTTGACTTTTAAGCAATTTTTAAGTTTTGGAAGTGCTTGGGTAACACAAAGCACTTTTTTAAAGCTGAAAAAGTACAAAAGCAAAAGAGCAAAAACACAAAAGGCGATGCGGGATGAACCAAAAGTTGGGTTACGGTGCCAAAGTCTGCGGTAACCTAGATCCTGCAAACTGTGCGGATGTCATGTTCTGAAACATTATTGAATCGGGTGTCATATTCGGACACATTATTGGATGGGTTAATATGTTATGGGACTGGTAATCATGGAATATAGTATATTGAGCTTGATTAAGAACTGGTTGCTCAATCTGTATATGTATGATTTACTATTGCTTGTTGTACATTTCGCTTATTGAAATAACAACGTAATTTATTGTATACTATTATTATGTTAACTGATACTGCACTTGCTCTTGTTTTGTTGAGTACAGGACATCTTTAGACGACTACTGAAATAATTCAGCTAGGAGACCACTAATCTATCAGATTAAAGGGTGAATCAGTTTGTTCAAACTATCATGGATTCGTCTTTACTCCTTAGTCTATTTGTTCCTGACTCAGACATTTAGTTGCTTATTTATGATTTCTTGGGGTTGTGTCCCCTTATCCTAGATTATTGGTAGATATTTTGGTATAACGACTTTCAATTTTCGGGAGTATTTTACATTATTAAGTTTTTCATTTGAGTTTATGGTAGGGGTGTGCACAGTTGGTTCAGTTCGATTTTATACATTGTTGGTTTGATTTATCGATTTTTGATTTTTAAATACGCTAACCAATAAAATAATTTTTATCGATTTTTAATTTATCGATTTTAAATCCTTAACGGTTCGATTTGCGGTTCACTCGATAAGAATGATAATGAAAATTTGCATTAATAAAAACAAATGGAGTATGAAGACTATGTTGACAAACTCACAAAAACTATAATTAGTTAATTACAAATTAAAAGCTAAAATATAGTTGTCAAATAAAATGATCTTGAATAGTTTTCAGATCCATAAGATGATCAAAAAAATTCTCACCAAGTTCCTAACCAAGACAACCACAAAGATTAAAGACTACATACTAAAGCGGGTAACTAATTACTTAAGCATCTTAAAGACTAAAAATTGGTTAAAAACTGCTATAGTGTCCTATTACTATTAACTTACTAATATTTGATATTTATGAAGGGATAAAATAATAAATTATTATAATCTTATTGGGTTATTGGCTTACCCAATAACCTAATAGTAAAAACTGATATCGAACTGATAACCCTATAATTTTTTTTTCAAAATCATTAAAGATCCAATAACATAATAACTCAATAATAATAAACCAATAACATTTTTTATTGATATGATTTATCGGTCGGTTCAGTTTTTGCATACCTCTAGTTTATGGAAACTCAACTCATTTTTCTTTATTTAAAACTTGCTTCTGTAACCTTAAGTGGCTTATTCCTTCTATGTTTAGTTTAGTTTGATTAGTATTGATTCTCCCACTAGAGGATTAGCGTGGGTGTCACTTACGACTCACTCGGGATCGTGACAAACTGGTCCTTTCTTGATATTCCAAATTGAAAGGCGTTATAACAACTAAAATGAACTAATGACAAGCTTAGAGATGAATGCAAGGTTTTGATATTTATGAGTTATGCAATTTTTTCAATTGCCAACTGGCTTTTTTTTAATAATTCAAATGAAATGTGTTATAATAATTAAATAAACTAATGACATGCTTTAGGAATGCATGCCAAGATTTAATATTTACGATCTATGCAATTTTTCATTTGCCAACTGACCTTTCTAGCATAATCGAAATTACAATGTCTTAAAATAACTTTTATTCATAAATAGTTTCAACTCTTATACAATCATTCCAAATGAGTAAATCACAGTCCATAAATAAGGTATCAAAATATCATAAGCACAATATTAATAAATTGCATATCTTCGTATTCCTTTTAAAAATATGTGTTAACAATTACATGTTATTACAAAGTTTCAAATATACATAAAATTATAAAGACTCATTGGTCGAATATATTAACCATAGTATTAATTAACTATTCTTTAATATAATTCTTCCATATGGTGCATCTAATTTCTTCATGTCGGGCATGTGTCCCTGCTTGTAAATTATTTTTTATGAATTAATGAATCAAGTGTTACATATTTAAAAATTTTGAAATCACAAACTTGAAAATTTTAGATTGATTAAACATCAAATGTCATAAATCAATACTAATTTCAAATCAAAATTCCAAATATGAGCTGCATGATATGAATTTAATTATGAATTTTGCCATGTGGTGAGATTAAAATAGCCATAGTTGGCAATGGATCTAAAGCAGCACAAATTGACTATGCCATGATTTGTAATTTGAGATTTCATTGTAAAATAAAATAATTAAATAGACAACTCAGCAATCTTGTCATTCACTTAGTAGGTAACATAAAAATACTGAATTAAGAAGATATTTCAGGACAATCTTCCCATTTTTTATGGAAATTTTTTAATTAGTTTTTAAATTTATTTTTATTCCAAATTTTATTTAAATCACAAAAATTAATAAAGAAAACTAATAACTATTTGGCAATGTACGATCTTGAGAAACTAATTAGTTTTATATATCCTTCTAGCAAAGTAAATTTTAAAACACTGTTTCTTTTGAGTAAATCTTGCTGTTATAAGTTGTTTTGTTTCACTTTATACTATTGTCTAAGCTTTTTTAAAGGTAATTATTAAAAGAGAAAAAGACAAGTATGCTTCATACGTTGGAAACATGGGGTTATCCGCTACAATTAATTAGTTAAATATTGAAAGAAAAAAAAAGATATAAGAGTTGATGTACCTTTTTTAGGAAACTATTTGTCAATTCTTTGGTGTTATTTTGTCCAACTCAAAAAACATAAATAATTTTTTCACCTTTTGGTGCTTTTAAAAAAAATTATATAAGAACTTAACACGTGAAATTTATTGAATATGTTGTTATTATTATTGAAGAGCATGACATGTTTTTTAAAGCGAAAAATGAAGTTCAACAGTTAAGGGGCAAATATAGTCAGTTTTAGGCTTTTAGCAAGTGAGATAAGTATGGCTTTAAAATATGACGGTAGGAGTATATTTGTTTTTAAAATATAATAAAAAATAAGTATAAACTATTTTTGGTAGATAAAAAGACAAATATGCCCCTTTTCCATATATTCTTTTTAATTTTCAAAATCAATAAAGGAATGTTTTATAAATGAGGAATATAAGACATTTTAACATTTCTTCAAACTTAGACCAAAATAATCAGCTTATTTTTGTTGGAATGCAATATTTAATGCACCTGTAATTATTTAAAATTTATTAAATATAAATTTTGAAACGATTCAAATTATATTAAATTCATGAATATAGTAGTCCAAATAAATGTTATGGATTAATATAATTGGGTTAATCATTTAAGTCCAATAGATACGGATTTAATTAAAACCCATGTTAATTGATTTGGGCTACAATAAAGGAGTCCAAATTAACAAACCCAATATTGTTTCATCCAAGAGGCTCATCTTGGTGCATCGTGTCAAATGATGTGGCACACCAAGTCAAATGAAGAAGCTAATGGGACCATGCCATGTGCCAACTATAAATAGAGGTCTTCATAACTCACATAAAAGAGGAGAATTCTAACAAGAAAACTAGAGAAAGCTCGTGGATCAAACGCCACAAATTTCTCTACAAAGTTCAAGAATTCAAACATTCAAGCACTCAAGTTCAAGAACAAGCTTAAAAGATCTTGAACTTAAAATCAAACTCAAGAACAAATTCAAGTTTCAAGAACAAGATCAAGAACAAACTCAAAATTCAAGATCGAGTTCAAGAACAAATTTCAGATTCAAGATCAAGCTCAAGAGCCCTTGAATTTGCACTTGAAAAGGCGAATCAGAGGATTTATAGATATTGTAACACTCACATTTTGAAATCAAATACTACAAATTGTTCATGATATTTTCGTTCTTGATTATTATTTTCTCAACGCGAATTTATCGTCTACAAATTCTGGCACGCCCAGTGGGACAATCTCTACCTCTCATCTCAACTTTTCAAGCATCAAAGAATATTCAAATGGCTTCCAAGAAGATTAACTCTCAATCAACTTTCTCCAAGGCTGCTGACTCCAAGTTCTCTGCTGAAGTGGAGGGAATTCTTGGTGTTACCTTTGGGAGCTTTGGTGTTGTTACGAGGAGCAAGACTACTATGCTAGGACAACAAACACTTCATGTGTTGTCCACATCAGTTCCTGTCTTTGGGTCTTCAACTCTGAAAGGAGTAGGATCCTCTACAAATGCTGCAGATGAAGAACCAGTATTGCTAAAAAGATTGAAAGAACTTTAGCTTCACTTGAGCTTCCTGGTTCTAAGAACTCCATTGTGAAGAAAGCCTCGCGTGGACTGACTCGCACAAAAGTCCATTGCCAATGGTCATGCAAGCAATGGTAACTGATGCTTCATCCATGGACCAGCAATTTACGACTTTTGCAAAGATGATTGAGGTATTAACCAAGCACATTCAAAGTCAAGAATCCCGCATCGGCAAGTTGATGGATAGGATGGTTTACTAGATGGAGAATCTAGTCATGCGCCTGGAAAAGGCATTGAAGTTCACGAGATTGAAAATCCTATGAAGCAAACATCACATATCAAGGAGGTACTAGTCTCTCTTGAGAGAATAATCCCACTTGATCGATTGAAGGAGTTCATTGAAGGGACTATCAAGGATAAGTATGAGGTCTCCAACAAGTCTTCCCACATGTATGCCAAACCTTACATTGCAAGGATTGATAACTTCAAAATGCCTGCCGATTATCAACCTCCTATGTTCCAACTGTTTGAGGGCAAAGGAAATCCAAAGCAACATGTTGCGCATTTTGTAGAGACATGTAACAATGTCGGGATATATGGAGACTATCTTGTGAAGCAGTTCGTCCGCTCCTTAAAGGGAAACACATTTGACTGGTATACTGATCTTGAGCCTGATTCTATTGATAGTTGGGAGCAACTTAATCGCTTCTATAGCACAAGACCCACTGTGAGCATGGTAGAGCTCACGAATCCTTATCAGAGAAAAGATGAACCAGTCATTGATTTCATAAATCGATGGAGAAACGCGAGTTTAAATTGCAAAGATAGGCTCAGTTAAGCTTCTGCTATAGAAATATGTGTCCAAGGGATGCACTGGGGGCTTCTTTGCATCTTACAAGGAATCAATACTAAGTCTTTTGAAGACTTGGCTGCTCGTACCCATGATTTGGAGTTGAGCATGTCTTCCGCCGGAAAGGATGGGATGCTTGTTCATGATCCTCACAAATGAAAGGACAAACATGAGCCCAGGAAATAGAGCAAATTTGTGCCCCGGAACGACAACAAAGAATCCATGAATGTCAGTGTGGCGCCTGTGAAGTTTACTATGAAAGAAAGAAAGAAGCAAAGCGTAAAGACAACTTTTCAAGAGAGTCCAAATTGAAAGTTGACCTTGACGTAGATGCAAGAAAAGGAATACCCTTTTCTAGATTCTAATGTTCCTGAAATTTTGATGAATTGATTGAGCTAAAGCTCGTTGAGTTGCCAGAGATGAAACGGCCCGATGAAGCTGGGAAGACTGATGACCCAAATTATTGCAAGAATCATAGACTTGTAGTTCACCCTCTTGAAAAATGCTTTGTCTTCAAGGATAAAGTTATACAATTGGCTAACGAAAAGAAAATTGTCCTTGATGATGGAAACGAGAGCTCTAATCAAATCTATATCATATTTGGCTTGCTTAACCCAATCCGAATATGTGCATATGAAGAGGAAAGGTCGTTAGAGCGAGAAAAGTCCTAAATTGATATAGATATTGACGAAGGCTAGATTCTTGTGACTAGGCGGAGACGCAGCAAGACTAGTCCATGAAAAGAATCGTTTGAGAAACTGATCAGACAAAGGGTAGTGAGAAGATCAAAGAAGTATAAGTCAGTCAAATGTCCAAAGAGGTCAAATCTAGAAGTGCATCACTACTAAAAACAGCGATGTCCAATGACATTGGGGGAACTCCTGCCAAGTTGGTTCTGTATAGAGGCTTCTCAAGATAATGTTGAGGCATCATGCTTTAGTGTTGGCAAGGGAGAAGCGATAAATGAAACTCTATCAAACGTGTCTCTTTCTAATAAAGAAGAAACAACAAGTGATATCTCACCAAAGATGTCTCCGTGTACAAGGAAGAAGCGATGGGTGAAATCCCATCGAGAGCATCCCCCTCATCTTTCGAGAAGCCTATGGAACCTCTTCTTCAAGAGATACATGCCTGTGATACAAAGATCACATTTACAGATGATGATCTTCTATTTGGTGAAACTCTACATAATCGTCCTTTGTACATGGTGGGTCATGTACTAGAGAAGAAGATAAATAGAATCTTGATAGATGAAGGGTTTGGGGTCAACATTCTGCCCATCCACACGATGAAAGAGCTTGGCATCACGACTAAAGAACTAAAGGAAAGTCGTTTATTAATACAAGGATTTAATCAAGGGGTAGAGGTGTATAGGCTCTATTAAGCTAAAAATTCATATAGATGATTTGCGATCAAGTGCATGGATGCATGGGATTAATGCAATGACTTCATATAACATATTACTTGGAAGGCCTTGGGTGCACGAGAACAAAACTATCTCATCTTCTTACTATGAATGCTTGAAGTACCTCGAAAATGGAATTGAAAGGATAATAATCCTTTCACTGAAGTTGAGTCACATTTTGTCGATGCAAAATTCTATTTGAAGAGCTATGTTGTAAAAAGGGTAAACCTTGAGGACGTCAAACCGACCAAATCTGATAAGCTTGAAGTCGAAGCAACTGATGTGGCTATTGAAAAGGGCAAAGTTGATATTGGGAAGCCTAGCACTTGTCCAAATAAGGGGAAGACCATGGCCTCAAAGGGAAAACCAGCCTCTACACTTTGTTATGTCCCAAAAATGAAGAAAGAGGAGGGTCAATCAGCTGGTATGAAAGGGGATATGTTAGGAGGGTTGAATTTTCTTTTCAAATAGATTGATGCAATAAACTTGTCTTCAAAGCTACTGGGAAGTTTTGCGGCTCAAAATCTGCCACAAGATGTGTCACTTCCTACAAAATGTACAGAAGGCTTTGCTCCAAATGCCTACAAGTTATTTGCAAAGGCTCGGTACAACACTGATGAGCCATCTAGGCTAGTTAAACTCCCATCAGAAGGCACAACTAGGCAATCATGCGAAGGATTAGGCTATAGCCAACCACTATCAGTTCGCATCTCCATAAGAAAGGCAAGCAATAACTACATTACTGTAGAAGATGAGTGTTCTTCTTCTAATAAAAAACCTTCTATCTTTGATAGACTCAGACGACCTTCTGGGAAAACTTCTATGTTCGAAAGGTTGGGCCCATTGAAAAAGAGAAATAACAAGCATAAGAAAAGCCACCTAAAAGTAATGACACTTGCTTCACCTATGATCCAAAAGGATTTCAAAATTGCAATTCCCTCTAGGATGAGATGACGGGTCGAACTCATAGTTCCGTTTAAGGAGGTGCTAAAAGAGAAGGCTCACATTGTAGTTTATACCAAAGAGCGTGAGGAAGATGAAGAAAGCGTAGGCTCCTCATGTTGTGTTACAACTAAGATTGAGAATGATTCCTCTTGTCAAATGAAGATTGATGGAGATCTAGGAGGAATTGTTTGGTGTGATCATATATCTATTAATGAAAATGATCCACAGGAAGAGGAGGATTCTAGAGAGGCCCCACTAGAATTTGAAGAAGAAGTGAAGACAACAATAGATCCCTTAAAGGAAGTTAACCTTAGCACTGATGAAGATCCGAGGCCAACTTACTTAAGTGCTTTTTTAGAAGCTGATGAAGAAATGGTTTATATGACTATGCTCAAAGAATACAGGGATGTGCTTTCTGGGAGCTATAAAGAAATTCTTGGCTTAAATCCTAAAATAACAGTCCATCAATTGGCGGTCAAGCACGACGACAACCTGTCAAACGGGCTCAAAGATATTTTAGGCCAGACTTGGTTCCATTGATTGAGAAAGAAGTTAACAAATTCGTTGAGGCAGGCTTCATTCGTGAAGTTAAATATCCTACGTGAATTTCAAGTATCATTCCCATGAGGAAGAAGAATGGCCAAGTTCGAGTTTGTGTTGACTTCAGAGACCTTAATAATGCATGCCCTAAAGATAAGTTCCCTCTACCCATTCCAGAAATGATTGATGCTATGACTGGTTATGAGATGATGTCATTCATGGATGGTTCTTCTGGTTATAACCAAATTCGAATGTCACCAAAGGATGAAGAACTCACAGCATTTCGCACACCTAAAGGTATTAATTGCTACAAGGTAATGCCTTTTGGTTTAAAGAATACTGGTGCCACATATCAAATGGCTATGCAAAATATATTTGACAACTTACTTCACAAAAATATCGAATGTTATGTTGATGACTTGGTGGTGAAGTTGAAAAGGTGGCGTGACCATTTGAAAGACTTAAGAGGGGTGTTTGAGCTGCTTCGAAGGAATCAACTAAAGATAAATCCATTAAAATGCACCTTCGGGGTCACTTCTGGAAAGTTTCTTGGCTTTATTGTGCGACATAAGAGAATTGAGATTGATCAAGCCAAAGTTGATGCAATTTTGAAGATGCGTGATCCTCGAAATATTCATGAGTTGAAATCAAGGAAGGTAATCCTACTTGAGGAGATTCATCTCGAATCTAACTGGAAGATGCCAACCATTTAGTCACCTCATGAAGAAAAGGGTCCCTTTCAAGTGAGATCAAACATGTTGCAAAGACTTTGAAAATATAAAGGTGTATCTGGTGAAATCTCCGGTTCTAGTGGCCCCTATACCTGGAAAGCTATTGATACTTTACATTGCAGCATAAGAAAGGTATGTGGGAGGCTTACTATCTCAAGAAAATAGTGAAGGAAAAGAAAATTCCCTTTATTACTTGAGCAGGATGATGACACCAAATGAGCTGAATTATTCACCAATAGAAAAATTGTGTTTGGCGCTAGTCTTTTCAATTCAGAAAATGAAGCACTATTTTCAAGTGCACATCGTCCGTCTTATTTCTAGGGAAAATCTCATCAAATTTGTTATGTCGAAACCAATCCTTAGTGATCGACTAGCAAGGTGGTACCTTCAGTTCCAACAATTTGAAATTGTGTACATCCCTCAAAAGGATGTGAAAGGACAAGTATTAACAGATTTTTTGGCAGACCATCCTATACTAGACGATTGGGAATTGACTGATGAGCTTCCTGACGAGGATGTATTGTCCATCGAGATTCAACCTCATTGGAAAATGTACTTTAATGGGGCTGCACATATTGGAGAAGCTGGTGCAGGAATAATATTTGTCACTTCACAAGGAGAAGCCTTACCATTCTCCTTCACATTGAAACAACGTTGCTCAAATAATGTCGTAGAGTACCAAGTGCTAATACTTGGAATCGAAATAGCCTTTGACATGAAGAAATTACAATTGCAAGTCTTTGGTGACTCTCAATTGGTAATCTAGCAACTTTTGGGAAGCTATGAGGTCAAAAAGCCTAAACTTCATCCTTATCACTATTATGCCAAAAAGTTGATAGAATGGCTCGGAGATGTGACTTTACAATATGTGCCAAGAAAGAAAATAAAATGGTCGATGCCTTAGCTGTCTAGCCTCCGCTCTAACTCTCCCAGACTAGACAAAAGTTACTGCCTGTCAAAAATGGGTTGTACCACCAAATAAAGATGAATATGAAGTAGAGCATCTCGTTATTGTGACCAAGGTTGATAAAGATGATTGGTGCCAAACTATTATCGACTACTTGTGTTACGGGATACTCCCAGAAGATACAAGAAGAAGGACTGACATTCGGTGTTGGGCGCCTCATTTTCTCTACTATAAGGACACATTGTATAGGAGATCATTTGAGGGAATGCTCTTGCGGTGTTTGGGGGAGGAAGAAGCGGCCTAAGCCTTGCAAGAGGCACATTCAAGAGTATGTGGATCACATCATTCTGGACTAAAACTCTACTTTCACATAAAAAGAATGGGATATTATTGGCCAACTATGGTGAAAGATTGCTTAGACTACGCTCGAAGGTGCAAGGCTTGCCAATTCCATGCTAATTTCAGACATCAACCACCTGATGTTTTACACCCAACTATTACATTGTGGCCATTTGATGCTTGGGGATTAGATGTTGTTGGACCACTGCCAAAATCTTCTAGTGCGCACTTATACATCTTGGTTGCGACATATTACTTCTCAAAATGGGCCAACGCTGTAGCTCTTAAAGAAGTCAAGAAGGAGAATGTCGCGAACTTCATTCGGGTAAACATTGTCTATCAATTTGGCATTCCACGATACATAATAATAGACAATGGCAAGCCATTTGATAACAAGTTGATGAATAAGATCTGTGATCTCTTTGGCTTTAAGCAGCGAAAATCTTCTATGAATAATGCTGCCTTCAATGGTCTAGATAAGGCATTCAACAAGACTTTGTGCAATCTATTGAAGCAAGTTGTCTCTATGTCTAAGAGAGATTGGCACGAAAGAGTGGAAGAAGCCTTGTGGGCATACAGGACAACATACCATACACCAACTTAAGCAACCCCATGCTCACTTGCTTTTGGAGTTGAGGCAGTCCTGCCACTCGAGTGTCAAATACCTTTCTTGCGACTGGCTATCCAAGAAGGGCTCACTGAAGAAGAAAATGCCCGACTACGTCTTGGTGAGTTAGAAGCACTTGAAGAAAAGAGATTGGAAGCCCAATAAAACCTTGAATGTTATCAAGCTCGTTTGTCTCGTATTTTTAACAAAAAGGTTCATTCAAGGTGTTTTCAAGTTGGGGAACAAGTCCTTGCAGTAAGGACCCATTATCATTTCATGCAATTCTTGGGGTAAATTTACCGCGAAGTGGGATGGACCGTATGTGGTACAAGAAGTATACTCAAATGGTGCATACAAGCTTGTCGATGCAGATGGAATAAGGATCGGTCCTATAAATCCAAAATTTCCTAAGAGGTACTATCCTTAAGGCAAATGATGCTCCTCAAAGTATGAGTATAAAGCTACATGATACTCTTGGCCCGCAAGAGTATAAACTGTGCACGGCACCCTAAACAAAATGTGTCCGCTAGGTTGAAAATCTCAAAAGAGGCGACCTAGGGAAAAGTTAGGACCAAAAAAAAAAACACTCCCCCAGAACTATGTTGTGACTTGATCCTCTTTATTGAGGTACATAGGCACTTGGAACTACATTCCAGGTTCAGTTGAATGATTGTTAAAAAAAACTATATGTCCCTACCAGATTCATTATGGGGGCAAATCCTATGGAATGTGAGCTCATTCAATAGCATGCTTGAGGCTTCCAAATTTGATCAACTTTGCAAATTAAATTTTTCAAATTCCTCAAGCCTGCAAGTTGAAGTCTTTGATTCTCCAAGTATGTCAATCAAAGTCTTCAAATTTTTCAAGTAGGCAAGTTGAAGTCGTTCAATTCTTCAAGTTTGCAAGTTGAAGTCTTTGATTCTCAAATTATGCAAATCAAAGTCTTCAAATCCTTCAAGTATACAAGTTGAGGTCTTTGAATTATTCGAGTTTGCAAGTTGAAGTGTTCAAATCCTCCAAGCATGCGTGTTGAAATGTTTATAATTTTTGAGTCTATAAGTTAAAGTCTGCAAATTCTTCAAGTGTGCAATTTGGAGTTTCAAATCAATCAAGTATGCATATTACAGATTTAAATTATTGAAATCTGCAATTTAAAGTCTTCAAATTCTCTTCTTCTTCAAGTTGAAGTTTCAAATCCACCATGTTTATAAGTCAATTCTTTAAAGTTTCCGAGTCTGAAAGTTAAAGCCTTGAAGCCTTGACCTTTCAATTTACCTTTCTTAAGGAAAAAATGAGTAACTATCTCTTTGCATCGTGAGGATTCCCTCAAATTACCTTTCTTGGAGCAAAGATGATTATTCATCCCGTTATGTCCCAAGAATCTCTCGAAATTTTCATGCCTTAAGGTGGACAAAATTTGTCCATTTATACCTTAAGCTGGCCTTTTCGCAGGCTTAACCTTAAAAAGGATCTCTAAATTTTCATGCCTTAAGATGGACAAAATTTGTTCCTTTGCACATTAAGCTGGCCGTTTCACGGGCTTATCCTTAAAAGGATCACCAATTTCCATGCCTTAACGTGGACAAAATTTGTCCCTTTGCAACTTAAGTTGGCCTTTCTGCGGGCTTATCTTTAAAAGGATTTCTTAATTTTCATGCCTTAAGGTGGACAAAATTTGTCCCTTTGCACCTTAAGCTAGCCTTGTTGAGGGCTTATCCTTAAAAGAATCTCCAAATTTCCATGCCTTAAGGTAGATAAAAGTTGTCCTTTTGCACCTTAAGATAGCCTCTTCACAAGCATTCGAAATATTGTAAAGCCTCGAGTTGGAGATCCCTTATGTTTAAACATGTGGAACATGATAAAGCCTCAAATTAGGGGTCCCTTATGTTTAAACAGCAAGAACTTTGTAAAGCCTTGAATTGACAGTCCCTTATGTTTAAACATTGGGAACTTTGAAAAGCCTCGCATTGGGGGTCTCTTATGTTTAAACATTGAGAACTTTGTAAAGCCTCGTATTGTTAGTTCCCTATGTTTAAACATTTAGAACAACGGAAAGCCTCGTATTGTTGGTTCCCTATGTTTAAACATTTAGAACAGTAGAAAGCCTCATATTGTTGGTTCCCTATGTTTAAGCATTTAGAACAGTGAAAAGCCTCATATTGTTAGTTCCCTATGTTTAAACATTTAGAACAGCAGAAAGCCTCATACTATTGGTTCCGTATATTTAAACATTTAAAACAGCGAAAAGCCTCATATTGTTGGTCCCGTAAGTTTAAACATTTAGTGTTGGTCCCCTAAGTTTAAAAATTTAGAACAGCGGAAAGCCTCATATTGTTGGTTCTCTATCTTTAAACATTTATAACAACGTAGGCCTCGTTTTGTGGGTCCCTTATGTTTAGACCTTTAGAACAACGTAAAGCCTCGTTTTGTTGGACCCCTATGTTTAAACATTTAGAACAGCGTAAAACATCAAATTGATGATCTCAAAGCAGAGAAATAAAACATATCCCTTCACACCTAGAGATCAAATTCTTGTGTCATAGAATCTACAAAACACAATTGTTACTCGCTTTGCCTACAAAAAAAAAAAGAGAGAAAAGGGACAAAAAAAAAAAGAAGAGAAGAAGAAGAAAGTCATACCTCAACAAAGACACCTGGGGTTAGACTTCAATTATGATTGAAAAATATGAAGAAACACACTCCTATTTATAGGATGCTGTCCATGAAGAAAAAGGAAAAAAAAGAAGGAAAGAATGCAAAAAAAAAAGGGGGAAAAAAAGGAGAAGAAAAGGAGGGGGGAGGGGGAGAGGAAAGAAAGGAAAAAAAATCACAAAATAAAAGAAGTGGTCAACCATGACCACGTAAAAAAAAAGAGAAAAAAAAAAAAGAAAGAAGAAAGAAAGAAAGAAAGGGAAAGAAGAGAAAAAAAATCAAATTTCTTTTTTTTTTTCAAATAGGGTAAAGTTGGGAATAATTTCCTTCTCTACATAATATTATAATAATAAAGTTATAATATTATGTCAATGCTTTTCTGTAATATTATAATAAATATTATTATAATATTAAATTAATACTTCAAGTCTACGCTTAAAATGATAAAATATTTCGACCAGACTTGAAGTAGGGGATATTTGTAATCATTTAAAATTTATTAAATATAAATTTTGAAAATGATTCGAGTTATATTAAATTCATGAATGTATTAGTCCAAGTAAATGTTATGGATTAATATAATTGGGTTAATCATTTAAGTCCAATAAATATGAGTTTAACTAAAACCCATGTTAATTGACTTGGGCTACAATAAAAGAGTCCAAATTAATAAGCTCAATATTATTTCATTCAAGAGTCCTATCTTGGTGCCACGTGTCAAATGATGTGGCACACCAAGTCAAACAAAGAAGCTAATGGGACTATGCCATGTGTCAAAATGACAAGCCCATTTTATTGAAGCCCAACATGCCATATCACTTAAATCTGATTGGCCGAAGGGAAGTCTTTCCTATTATAATTCCTCTATTCTACGACTATAAATAGAGGTCTTCATAACTCAAAGAAAAGGGGAAGAATTCTAACAAAAAAGATTAGAGAAAGTTCGTGGATCAAACGCCGCAAATTTCACTACAAAGTTCAAGAATTCAAACATTCAAGTACTCAAGTTCAAGAACAAGCTTAAAAGCTCTTGAACTTAAGATCAAACTCAAGAACAAATTCAAGTTTCAAGAACAAGATCAAGAACACAAATTCAAGATCGAGTTCAAGAATAAATTTCAAGTTCAAGATCAAGCTCAAGAGCTCTTGAATTTACACTTGAAAGGTGAATTAGAGGATTTATAGAGATTGTAACACCCACATTTTGAAATCAAATACTACAAATTGTTCGCAATATTTTTGTTCTTGATTATTATTTTCTCGACGTGAATTTATCACCTACACCCAATTCAATTCTTTTAAAATAGGGGCAACTCAAAATCATTGAAAGCCTAAAATCATACTTCTATAAATGCCTTTAGATTATTTAATTATTTTTTTAAAAAGTCATATGTTTCTTGGTGAAGTATATTTTTCTACACTTTGATATTCAAAGTTATGAATAATTGTTATATATTCTATCAGTTTTTTATTTGATGTCACGTCCCGTGAGGGAACCTGCGTGGCTAGCACTTAAAAACCATTGTTGATCCCCAAGTGAACCACTTAATCTCATGACTCTTTCGATTAGGGAAAGACTTAAATACAATCAACAAAATATTTAAGTGAGCTCTTAAACATCACAGTCAAATAACAAGTAACTCAGAATGTAAACCAAATCAATAGCTCTATATAAATTAGAATGGATTTTTCAAATAGACTCCAATGTAAATCACCTAATTCTTTCTATGAAGCCTCAACTCATAAGATGGCGCTAAGACAAGTCCAAAACTACCTCAAAATAATGAATGAAAATAAACTGAAAATAAAAGATGTCCTTCGAATGCTAGGAGGCCTCACTAAAACTCTAGAAATACTTAGAATATTTAATGAATCGTCAGTTTGAAGATCCCTAGCACTTGTATTTGTATCATGAAAAGATGCAGCATCGAGTGGCATCAGTACATGAAATGTATGGTGTGTAAGACAGTTGAGTAGAACAAATACATTAACGGTACTCAAAGAAAGAATGAAACTCAATTCAACACCAATATCCTATGCAAGTTTAAAAAACATAAACAATATTTTCATCAATCATCAATATGTGCATCCAACTCAGTAAAATAATGTATATTTTTCACTCTTAAAGAGTTTTGCTGATCAACAACTACCACTTATGAGTTATGATGATACAACAAAGTGATGTCGTTGCAACATCCATCAAGTACCTTTTCAGGTAAAGAACATAACATAAATGGATCCCATATAAAAATCCTTTTTTAGGGCAAGAGGGTCATAACCCTTATTCTACATTGGCTATGTAGTTTATGTGATTTCAGTGTAACACCTTGAATTTTTTTCTTAGCTAAGATTGAATCATTCATTATATGTGCACAAGGTAGTACCAAATGATCCTTAATTGAGCATAAGTTATAAATTGAATCCTTTAGTATGAATTAGATTTGGAGATGAGTTAATGTCACAAACCCTTTAATGCGAAGTTAAGTTAAAAGTTTCCTTACCGATTGAGTTTCGATAAAGGTTAGGTGATCCAATGACTTAAAAATTATATATATACACACACATATATATAATGATACCAAACCCTGAGTATTTAAAGTGTATTAGATGTGGTCTAGGGTCATAAAGGATATTTTATGTCAAGTCAAGTCTAAAGTGTTCCTATTGACTAAGTTTTTATACAAGTTTATAGAAGGGTCAACATCGAATGACCATATCTCCTAGAATATAAATACTTAGGTGGCCCATAACCTATCAAATTAAAAGCTTCTCAATCCTCGTTCCAACACTACAAAGATTGCCTCATTTAGAGTTTGGAGTAAAACGCTATGACCGTCATAGTGAAAACTGTTAGAGCAAAGTTTTCTAAGTCACCATCTACGAAACCTTAATTACGAGTTGTAGATGCATTGATGATCCATAAATTTGGCTTCATAAAAAGATTCTTCGAGTCATTTTTTGAGTCCCCAACTTTATAGATCAAACTACGAGTCGTAGAAACTTCTATGAGTCATAATTTGGGCTCGTAGAATGAGATGCCAGGACCCCAAAATTCACCCAGTTTTCACGAATCGATTTTTACTGACCGTAAAAGCTTTTATGGACCGTAGATTGACCCATAGACGACCAGGGAGACATTTTAAAAAGAGTAATTTTGATCTTTTTCCACCTTTTCAAAGTGTAAACTTGACAATTTTACGCCTAATTAAGTCCCTTAACATCACCATTCAATCTTTTTATGCTAAAATACATTCTTAAACTTAGAGAGAGATTTCAAGGGGAGAAAAAGATAAGGTTTCAAGAGAATCTAGTGAGTTCTTCAAGTTATTCCAGAATTCAAATCTTGCAGGTATGTAAATTAGCTAATTCATGAATTATATTCTTCCATTTGCCCAATAGATAGGATTTATCGAATTATGAATGGTTTGGGTCTTCCGTGAATATTTTCTTGAGACTTTTTCTTAAATTCTAGTAACCTTGCATGAATGATAGTTTTTATGAAATAATCACTTCTAATAGATGATTTTTATAAGAACCATGAGTTGAATCCTTGCATTTATTATATACTGCACGTGAATGAGTATACATGAGCATGAAAAATCTATACAAAAAATACTTAATATTTTAACTCTGTTTTTGTACCTGAATATCTTGAGTTTGATTGATGGATGAAATACATTCTTGATGAGTTATGGATTATTACTGATAAAATGCTCCTAATAAAAAGAGTTGATGGGCGATATGATGAATTGAGTTTGACAAGTGTCTAATGAAACTAATTAAATTAGTTAACAGAAGAGATTGAATTGAACTTTATGAGCATGCTGAGTCTTGGGAGGCATATTGAGTACCACAATGAGTGAGAGTAAAAAAAGAATAACTCAAACACAATAACCACGTAGCTAGTGTAGAAGAGGATTGAACTGCAAAATCAAATATTTTCCTATTGTCCCAAAAAAGGTCTTGATGTTATTTGATTGTGGATCCATAGATGGGATTTCCTTTAGCATGGAAAGGTATTGGGTAGATGTGAAAATGACATCATTTTGTTGTATCATTATCATCTCATAAGTGATGATTTTCAGTTAGAGAAACTCCCAACTTAGGATGTACTAGTAATCGATGTGAATGGATTGCATTGTATACTCTTGAGTCTTTTATGATCTTTATTGAGTTTCCTTTATCATATTGAGTTGAGTGCATGTTGAGATTATGATTTCCCTACTAGTTTACATACAATACATTAAAGGTACTTATATCACTCAGTGCTGCATCATTTTATGATGCAGATACATGTTTTAGAGATCGTCACCAGACTCTCAATTGAGATTTATCTTTTGAATTATGTTATTCAATGTGCCGTATAACCAGAATTGATGGAGTTGTGAATGCGCTGAGTCTCCTATGAATGTTTCTTGAAGGTTTCTCTAAAATTCTTATGTATTCCTATATAATATTGCATGAATTGCTATTTTTTATAAATTAAATGCTTGAAATTAGGTGATTTTTCTTTTTTGCATGAACCCTAGCATGAATTCTTGTTATTTTTACATACTTTACTTAAATGGGTATGTATAAGTATAATTTGAGCCTAAAATGTCTATGTATTCCTGAAATGCTTTAACTTTACTTTTGTTTTCCTGAATGCTATGAGTTAGAATGATGCATGATAGAGTCTTTATGAGTCAAGAGCTGAACCTTAAAAGAATATAACCAAAAAGTTGATAGTTGATGTGATGAATTGAGTTGATAAATGTCCAATGAGACTAGATGAATGACTTAACCATAGGGTTGATGTCTTATGAGCATGTTGATTCTTAGGAAGAGTATTGAGCACCAAATTGAGTAAAAGTAAGTCCAACTCTAACTCAATAACTACGTAGCCAAGGTAGGAGAGGATTGGACCGTAAAATCAGATGTTTTCTATTGTCCCAAAAAGAGGACTTGATGTTACTGATCTTGGATCCACTGATGTAATGTCCCTCACCCTGGCAAGGTACGAGATAGATGTGGCAACGACATTGCTTCGTTGTATCATCACTGACTTATAGGTGATGGTTATCGGTCAGAGAATCTCCCATATAGGACTTGACAGTACTTTGAGTAGATTGGATTAGAGGGTATATGAGTGGTCATGGACTAACAAGTATCCTGTAGACTTCCGAAGATGGGTTCGTACGTCTACACATCGATCCGCGAGGCTCTACTAGACACTCTACTCTTGACTCACGAGTCCAACGAACTTAGTGCTCTAATATGAAACTTGTCACAACCCAAAATAGATTGCAACTATAGAAAGATGAATAAAGCGAAATTAAACTTACAATACATAAGAAAATCTCTCAAAACCCAGAGTCATGAGTACAAGAGCCTTTAAAACAAAACTGAAAAGTTAATACAACTGTCTTAAGAAATTAAAATACTGCCGCAAAACAAACACGATACTATCTCAAAATCTGATACATAGTCTAAAAGAAAAGAAATAAAAGAGGATCCAAAGATTCACAATGACTCAGAGTTTGAGCCTCACAGCTATGATCTAGAAGATAAAGATAACACTCAGATAAGAGGATCAACTACCATGTCCTGTACCCTATGCACGATATGAAGGGAGGAAACAAAGTAGGGATGAGTACACCGAAATATACTAGTAGGTTCAACCAACTAGGTAAGAGAAATAACAAGTATGTAATAACGAAGAACTGTGTCCCTACATCCAAAAAGGTTGCAAGATAATAATATCAGTATTAATGAGCTAAAACATCCTTACGAATCCAGGATGCCATGCAACTACCATATAAAATATAATGTACAGCTCATTGAGTCAAACACCAAGGGTGTTATGGCTTGCCACCTGCTCGTGGTCAAGTAATATTAGTATGCCACAATTTTGTCACCTGCTGTTGGTCAAGTAGTAATATGATGCCAAGTCCTTGCTATCTGCTCGTGGTCAAGATATAAGAAGCATAGGTCTCACCCTTGCCTCCTGCTTGGTTCAAAGAGGTGGTTCCAAAGTGAATCATAATGTCGTTGCCTCCTACTCGGGTCAAGGGTTGTCACAAGCCACACACAATAGACATAAATCAACAGTTCAACTCAATGATGCATGTAGACATATAATTAGCATTACAATAGAGATACAAAGGCATGAATCTCATACAATTCATATGCATCCAAGGAATAATATCAAGTGTCACAATTAATGCCCAAACTATCATCGTATTTTAGATTATCATAATTATATCAATAATCAAGAAAATCAATCATATCGGACCTAACTTGTCCCACGTAAGCAAGAATATCAATATTATTGACCTAACCCGTCTCAAATATGCAAGAATGGCCATGATACAAGACCTAACCCATCCTAAATGTACAAATATAACAATGACACTGATCCTATCCTGATCCAACAATACAAGTATATCATTGATACCGATTTGATCTGAGTTTTCGAATTCTGAATGTTGACCAAAGTTAAACTTTGGTTCCGAAAACAACTAAAATCACAACTTTGGGCATAAAAACCTCATTATAACTCCAAATTTAGTTCTACAGCTTTTTATAGTTTAGTTTTGACATTCTGGTGCTAATGGGATCGACGAATGATCGATTCGACCTCCAAAACTCAAAATGAGATAAAAACTCACTTTTTCAACAACTTAAGCTTTCAAAAAGGCCAAAACTCATATTTTCAACTTTTAAAACTCAAAGATTTCAATTCTAACCATTCAAATAGTTCAAAGTAGACCTAAAACAAATTACAAAAGGGGGAAACAGAAATTTTCATGGGTAAAGTCAAAAATGACTAACCAGTCATTAAAGAGATAAGTGTTGACAGTCAAAAAGAGTTCTAATCAAAGAAGAATTCAAAGGCTACAGACTCGGAGTAAGAAGGAGTTCTAAGTGGAGTAAAACTCAACCCAAGCAGGATGCTTAAATAAGCAAGTTGAGATCGTGCAGAATGCAACTCTTCAAGCAAACAAAGAGCAGTCCAGCAAGTGAAGTGTTGTGTTAGTGAGGAAGTATTTTTGGAAGATCTCTTAGTCATTGAGTCTTAGATTTAGAAAGTCATGAATTTCTTGAACATTGATGTATTGATAGTTCAGTGATCTATAAACTGAAGTAGAGTGTAGTTTTCAAGTTGAGGGTAACTCGAAGACTTGGGAAAATAAACCTTGGGAGGTTTATGAGAAGTCATTAGTTTAGGAAACTTGATTTCCTAGATTACTTAGCCTTGTAATCATTCTGTTGAGGCTTATTTTGTTTTAGTGAAGTTTGCGTGAAATCTGTAGTGGTACAGGTCATGATTTTTTACACCTTTGTGAGCCGGGTGTTTTTCACATTAAATAATGTGTTTCGATTTGCACTTTCATTTCTCGAACAAGTCTGAAAACTTGGTTCTCTAATTAGGCAAATCTTTAGGGTGTACAAAACTTTAACCTAAACACAGATTAAAAAGTTAGATTGATATGTATTTGATCAATCAAAAATCTTGTTAAAAAAGTACAAACAAAAGAAATACCCATTTGTCTAATATTATATATATATAACTATAAAGCATAAAAAACAATAATTTTATTAGGTAAATAGATAAATTATATATAAAAAAATTATCATGTGGTTAAAGTTAAAATGAATTGGATGATAATCATTTTTTTTCTAATTTTAATCAAATTAATTTCTCCTCAAATAACATTTGATCAATTAAGTGTTTCGGTCAAGTTCAACTTAGCCTATGTAACACTTGGAATATATACTCTTCGCACAATCTTTGTTTTTTTTTTTTGGGTACTCCGCCCCTTGACGGAAAAATTGGTTTACTTTTGTGAAGAGTAAAATAATTAAGATTCAAGAGGCACCACATAAGTTTTGTATTCAGGCAAACGGTTCAAGTTAAGTCGAATCAATTCAAAAAAGTTGGTTGTATGGATTCTACTATGGGAAAGGACTCCAAGCAGGGGCGGAGTTATGTTCATCTAAGGGAGATCAGATGAACACTCTTCATCGGATTTTTTTTCAAATATATAGGTTAAATATAGATATTTTGACATATATCAATTATTGAATACTTTTAATACAAAAATTACCGATCCATATTCTAAAAATATGAACATTCTTAACAAAAATGTTGATTCCATCATTGACTCCAAGTTATATGTATAAAGTCTATTTGGGAGTTTTATTTAGTAGACAAAGATAGAACTAGGATCATCCACTAGCTGTTCAAATTGTATGGTGTTGCATTGCAAACGTTTTGTTTCTGCTGTCCCTTCATATTTAATATTCCAGCACATGAGATATTTATTGCATAATACACTTCTTGTTTTAATTTCATTTCAGTTAACATTTATGCTTTTCAATATTTTTAAACATGCATAAGTAGATATTTAAACTTAAATAAAGTTGAACAAGTATATATACGTGTCCTACGTTCACCCTAAGTGATGTCTTATTTGTGTGTTGTGTCATATGAAACATATGTGTCTACTTGTTTAATTTTATACAAATATAAATTTTTATTTGTGTATATTTAAAATTGAAAAATATACATATTATATGAAATCAACCTAAAATATATATATAGGTCTATTGATAATTGACTCAAATCAACATTATCATTTCAAAAGATTCTTATATTTTTAACTTTTAGCTTTTAATGATTGGCCTCATTACTCATGGTATGATTAATGAGGTTGAAAAAGCTAGTCCGATTTATGTGGCCTAAAGAAGCGTCAATCATCTTAGGTCTATTATACGCATAATTTGCTGAAATCAAGTAAAGAAAAAGAGATTTGATTGAATTTTCTTTATCAAAAAATTACATTGTACAAATAGAGTAAAATAAATTTTTAAAAGTTATTTTGAATCTTCTCGACATGAAAGGAAGAATTTCAATGAAATGACAAATGCTATTTAAAAATTATTTTTCAGGCCACAAGTTCATAATAGTACATTCATGTTCACAGAATTTTGAATTCACCCTGTATATATATTTAGGACAACAAGAATATATATATTTTATTTTTATTTTATATGGTAGCGTAGTTTTAATTTTGAGTGCCTGGTTAGTTGATTTTAATTTGACGATTTTAGCTTCTGAGATTTAGGGATACTATAATCTTCATTTTATTTTTATTTTATATGGTAGCTTAGTTTTAATTTTGGTTTCCTGTTTAATGAATTTTAATTTGATGATTTTAGCTTCTGTGAAATATAGGGGTAATATAATCTTCATTTTATTTTTAGTTGTCTGATATATTTTTAGGTCTCAATTAATTTATATTCGTATCCTATAAAACCTATTAAAAAAGCAAGTGATCTCTACTATAATTTTTTTATTCACGATGCTTGTATTTGAGAAATTATATATATACATCCCACCACAATAGATCATTAGTTTGGTGAACATCTATATGAAAATAGTTTTTTTTAATTATTATTATTAATGTGACTGCTGAGGACTGATGCAAAAAGGCAATCAAAGAGATATCACGTTTGGATTTGATTGTACTGATATTGCTAAAAACACGAGGCACAGGATAAAATTACAGAACACAAATCATTGTACGGACGGACAAGAAGTGGGCAGCTTTACGATCACGAAATGTTATTTTCACAAGAAGTACTACACAACATTAACAAAAATATGTACCCAAAGATCATCACTGCTTCATGTATACAGGGAAAAAAAGACAATAGTTTTCTCTCTTTCTCTCTCTCTATTTAATACTCACTCATTCAATTTCATTCTGCGGCTGATATAGA
>JAPFFP010070530.1:0-24399 GCA_026153255.1 Solanum medicagineum
AAATCTCAATTAAAATGAGAATTGATTATAAGCACATAACGAAATTAAACACTAGTATCCTAGATTCTTGCTTTCACAGAAAAACAATTGTTTTTATGGACTTGAATGGAGAAGAAAGTTATATGAACCAAAGTGTAGTAGCTAAATTATTAGGAAAAAAATTATTATCTTATAATCTATTGGACACAATTTTATGGGTTTTCAAATTAATTAAGAAATGAAATAATTTGTTTTGTTTGTGTGAGAGAAAAGACATCTTTTCTAAGTTGAATGCAAGATTAAGGACTATTATGAGATATAATTGTTATATCGTCAACTCAAAAAAATCAACAATCATTTGTTTAGTACTTTGATCTGCCTGATTGCTGCTACCAAGTCTACGTTGAAGCAGTACTTGGATATCTTGGAGCTTCCACATTTTTTGGCCTTAGCTGGAAAGTAAGCACATCTAGACACCACAACTCATCTCTCACTTTATCAGTTGAATAATGATCTAGACCTCTCCAAAATTTATGGTATTTTCATTTTATTCATTTGGATTATAAATCTTGTTCTGATATCAAGCTTCTTTAAAATACTTGGCAAATGGAAAGATAATTCTCTCTACGGATATCTACAGATAAGCTTCTGTCACGACCCGAACTTTGGATGTGATGGCACTCACCTAACCCATCAAGGCGAAGCAACCCAAAACCTAAATAACTCATTAATATACAAAAGCGGAAGATAAAACAGTTTAACATTATAATAAAGCATAGGCAATCCAAAAGCTACAACAATCCCAAAACTGGTGTTACATTTACAAGCCTCTAAATATAGAATACTCAATAGAATCCAAGTCTCAATGTCAAATTCTCAAATAGAACAAAACATAAAATGAAATCCTCGAAGGCTTGTTGAAGATATAAGCAGTTACCTCTCAAGTGATCTGAATGCTCGATCCTGTAATAAGAAGGCTAGAAAGAAGGACCAGAGTCACAACCTATAAAAAATGTAGCAAAGGGTAAGCACCAAACAACAAAGTACTCAACAATTGGAAACAAACCTAAAGTATAGCAATGAAGAACACAAGTACTCTTATCCACTCAACCATATGCTGCCGAACTACACACCTGCACTCAGAAAAGTCCTAACACAATACAATATACATATAATATAAATGTATACTCTTCACATAGCATCATATCTCAAAACATGCGATGGATACTCAAAGTCAAATGGTATAATAGATATCTAATATCATAAATAATTTTTAGGTGATTCACAACTTTCACGCAAAACGTATAATAATATCATAGAAAGAATTATATGAGATGGAGTGGATGCCATGAGATGTATATAATGCGATGCGATGTCAAATAATCGTGATGTATGTTTATCCTATGATACATATCCACTGATCATATCTATGTCAGAACGGAACCCATGGGGGCCACAGAAGGACCATGTATCCGTGAACATTACCGGTAATGACCTCGACTAATGCTCACCCGACTGAAAATGACCTCGGGAACAATATCAGCCGGCATATTACCTCGGCTCACCGACCACAATCTCGGCTAATCATCGACTAGTAGCGACCTCGACCACCAATCCACATGTTACTCTACTCATCTCTCGATCATAGCTATCACAAGTATCAATGATAGTTATTAGTGAATGCAATGTATGCAATCTTAGTTTCATCAAAGTGTCAATATCATAATGATTTCAATATCATCACACTCTCAATATCATCTACATCTCAATATAGGTACCATCTCGATATCAATACCAAATAATTCACATGATCTTACAAATCCATAATTAATTCACAAGGCAAGATTTCACCATATGAATAATTACTCAATCCGAAATTTATGGTCAAAGCCTATGATGATACAATTCTACCCAAAGCACCCAATTCGATTCACATAGGAGCATACAAGGTTCAATCATACCTAACAAAAGGTTAGAAGTCCACTTGCCTTAGAAAAAGTCTCGAATCAAGTTAAATCTATGGATTTTATCCCTCCTCGAGAATATAAACCACCACAATCTATTCAAATATAGTATCACAATCACATAACAAATCTAATGTTTCTAAAATCAATCAATTCGGGTGAAAATGACAAAATAGTCAAAAATCTCATACCACAAAAGTACCGAAATGTGAGACCCCATAACTCTATGCTCTTACATATCCATGTTTTAAGCCTCATTTGGTTAGATTTGGGGTGTATTAGGTTCATGGGAGACTCCTAGTACCTAAACAAGTTCAAGACTTCCCTAAGAGTTAAGTTTTGGGTGATGGTACATGCAAGGGTCAACTTTAAACTAGCATAACTTTTAGCACATTTGGCTCTGGGCGGCCCACAACATGTCAAACGAAAAATCTTTGAGTAATCTTTGTAATGCACTTGGTCTCACCTTATTTTGACTTCAAATGAAGGAGTTATGACCTTTTTCATGAGACCCTCCGATGCAGTGAACTCACAAGGGCAACTTGATGGCCAGTGTGCCCTTTGACGGGTCGTTTGGGGCAGCTGGGGTTGTAAAGGGACATTTTGGGCACCAACGAAGGTGGAGCATCCAGTGTTAGGGGTCATGGGGCCCACTCCTAACCATGGGGATGGCCACAAGGTGTGCCTAAGCAAGCTTGTTGGACTTGGGGAAAAATGTGGCTAAGGTTGGTACCACGGGCCCTATTGACGGGCCGTGTGGAGTGGGACGTCCCGGGGCACCTAGGCATGTGGAGGCCTGCAATGTTTTGTCTAAGTGAGATGGGACGGACCAGTAAACAGTCCGTGTAACCCCACACGATCCGTGAAAGCGACCGTCAAAATGACGTCGACGCTAACGTTTTCTCAAGTGTTCCAATTCCATTTTTTCTGTCTAAGTCTTGTTTCACAGGCACTCCACACAACCCGTGGAGTGCCACACGGTCACTCAAGTCTCCAGTGAGATGATACTTTGCCAATTTTTGCATCCGTTCACTTATGGCGTCTTCGTAAATTTTAATTACTCTAATGCCCTTTTTAGACTTCCAATGCTATCCTAATCTTCCTAAAAGACCTAAACACTATCCCAAAGAATAAAACCTATTACTCTTATCACAAATACACTCTCAATTCTCTCAAAAGCCTTTATCAATCCCCAATTCAATTTCAAGGAAGCCCAAGCACAAGATTGGATTTCAAAGATCATTTCAAGGCTCCATTCTTCCCAATCTCAATTCCAAACAAATCTAGACCTAAGCTATGTGGTGTTGAACCATTGGGTCCTTCCACCCATGGGGCCTAAACCCTCTTTTGCTTAATAATGCATGATTTAAAGTTGATTTTACATGTAGATCTTGTATATTGAGAAATTTACTGTACAATGATTTTAGTTCATGAAAGTATGGTTGTTTTAGCATGTTTTGAGCTTCAAATCTTGGATCTAATGTTGGATTTGATGAGGGTTTTTGCTGTGAATGTCTTGGGGATGTTGCAAGGTGTTAGTTGATGGTTTTATCACTGATTTTATTGCATGATTTCATCTCTAAATTGTATGGTCTTTTACCCCAAATTACACAACCTCCAAGTGTTTGATAAAATGTCCGGATGTAGTTTCTTGAGTAGTTGAAGGTCCAAAGCATGAGATATAATATGAATGATGTTATGATGATGAAATAAGATTATGTATATGATTATTCCCATATGAAGTGTTGCACTAGGGTATATGATGAATCCTATATAAGGTGTTACATTAGACCATACTCGATCCCGGGGGACAAGAGCCCGGGTAACCATGTTGGGGGTTTATACTCATCAACCATGCGAGGGGTTTATACTTCGTCACCATGTTGGTAAGGTGTGATTACCACCAACCATGTGAGGGGTTTATACCACACAACAACTAAGGGGTTTATACCTTGAACAGCTAGCTTGGTCTCTTTTTCACATATGATATCCTATATAAGCATGAGTTACTTAAGCATGTTTTACCTAAGTGTTGATCATACATGCCATACTGTATACTATGTCTATTGCTTAGTATCATACATTTTGATTATGATGTCTACTTCTTATTGTATTGCATCTGACATACTTAGCATATTCAAACGTACTAATGCATAATTTTGCCTACAAGATATCACCATGTAGGAACCGGTGCTCAAGTTTATCATCCTCCTCCACGAGGCTAGTCGGCGCTATTCCAAGCTTGTTGGTGAGTCCTCCATTTTGAGGACCTGAGTCTATGTCACTATTATCTATGTATTGAGACACTATTTTATGTTCTATTGACTATAAGGGTGAGCCCGGCAGCTTTGTCTTGCCCCCTGCTCTATCTATGTATTTAGAGGTATTTGTTGGATGAGTCGTGTATTTATGATATGGGCTATGACTCCTTGTCTTTGATGTTGATGTTTTGACAAGCTATCCCTTATCCCCTTGTTCCTTTTGCTTACTTTATGCCTTTTATATGCTTCCATGACCAAGGATGTGTAATGACAAGTTAAGAGGCTTGCTTGGGGTTCCTTCGAGTTTTCCATTCACCATGTCATGTCTAGGCCCTAGGCTTGGGTCGTGACACGAAAATATAAAAACTAATATATGAAAGCAATCCCCAATTAATAAGGACATTAATTGTCACACCCCAGGAGGATACCCTAGATGTGACTGGCATTCGGAGACATTACTAGCCCCCAAGCAGACCACCTAGTCTCATTCGCCTCCGTTCAGTCAATTCATCAGCGAAAGAAATAAGATAATAGTAGCAATACAATTTTATCGATAGGCTTAGTACTATCAATGTTAATCTATCATATAAGAAATAGAATAGGCCAGCAAAAGTTTCAATATAAAGAAGGAAGAGGGAAAGAACCCCCGACATCAACATCAAAATCTATGTCTATGAAACCTCTATACTACTATCTAAGACAGTACCATGACAGGCGTGGATACCAAATATCAAATAAAAGACTATCAATCAAAAGAAAATAAACATCCTCCGAATGCAGGGGAGGACTCACCACTGTCTGGAATAGAGTGCTCTGAAACCTCAATGATCATCGAATCTGCATCATAATACAATGAAACGCCAGAGAAGCGTTAGTCGTGGAATGTACTGCATGTAAAACGAGCTAAGTGAAAAGGAATATAACCATCACTCCCCAATCACTCAGTATCACCTCAGGTAAAGGACAAGACTCCATCACCTCACTATCCATCAACATCAAACAATCACATGACATTGGAGTTCTATCATCATGAAACCTATCTAGGAGTTTCTATAACCGACAACCCCTACCTATGAGCTGGTAGTGATAAAACAAAGAGATGTCATTCCCATATCTGTCCAGTACCTTGCCGGGGTAAAGGACGAGTCTGTCAGTGGATCCAAAAGTCTGTCAAGTCCTCTTTTGGGACCAAGGAGACATCCACTTTCACGGTCCAATCCTCTTCTACACTGGCCACATAGTTAATGGGTGCGAGTGGGACTCACTCTTACCCATTTAGGTGCTAATCCTCCTTCTAGGACTGAATATGCTCATAAATCTATCAATCCATCAAGAAACTCTCATCACCCAACCTCTACGAGTAAGACTATCTTTCCAATTCAAGGGAATATACTCATTCAACTCTATCAATACTAATTTCATCTATCACAGCCATCAACACACTCTCCTCAAGACTCAGACGCAGTTAGACATTACATTTAGACATTCAAGGCTCTAGAAATCCCGCTAAGTTCATTATTTAGGTCTTTACAGAGAGAATTTACATGAGTTTAATCACAATCACATAAATATGTAAGTATACAGTAAACTTTAAGCATGATGATCATCAATTTAGGATATGAAAATATAGTTTAAAGAATATATTCAAGAACTCAAGATAATATCCAAGAATTTAACAAATATTCAAGAACTTTCAAGAAATCATAATTCAAAACTTCTAGACATTTATTTTTCACTCTAACTCTACGTTGGCACATGGAAGGACAATCTCATGCTTTTGGGTAGCCTTTACATACCTCGGAATGGAGATTCTTCAAAGAAATTGGAAGGTCTGTTGAAACCCTTACTCTTTCTCTCCTCTTCTACTCTCTAACTTGCGTAAAAGACTTAGAAAATTTATATGTTTAAAACCCTTTGTACGAAACATCCTTAGAAATACGTTTTGCAAATGTTAAAATATTTTGGGAAGGACAAATTTCCCTTCTCAAAATAAAATAAAAAAATATAATTTCCTGGAACACAAGTGCACGTTGTGGAGGGGGCGTGCACCAGTGTTTTTGGTGAAATTTTGCGTATGTTCAATTCCCGTCGAAAAACAAGAAAAATTCTAAGTGTAGCTCTGCGCCCCTGGCGCGTTGCGGAGGGGGCGCGAAAGGCTCACTGTTTCTGCCCAACATTAGGCATTTCTAAAATCGATCCGTCTTGTTTTTAGTCAGGTCGAGACCATTTTCTGACTCGACTTTCTGCCTTGATCGCAAATCAGATCTCAAATTTTCCATTAAAGCTTAGAAAGACGTGTTGTGCACACGATATATTTTAGGGGAAATTTAGTAATTTTATGAGGTGTTACATCATCTCCTCCTTGGAATCATTCGTCCTCGAATGATGAGTAAAAGTTAGATGGGGACATGAATAACTTAGAATCTTATTCCTCACTCGGGAATAACTTAGAATCTTATTCCTCACTCGGGAATACTCGGACTCTCACTATCCATCATTTATCTATCTCTGTCTTAGACTCGGGAATGGAATAAAGCAAGGCATTAACTAATTGAAAAGAAAAATTCGAAAATGCTAAGGATAAGATATTTACCTTCAACATCATCATCACTTGGCATGAATAGATATGGGTATTTGAGTTTCATCGCTTCCTCAGCTTCCCATGTAGCTTCCTCAACAAATTGATTCCTCTATAAGACTTTAATGGAGGCTACCTCTTTATCCTCCACTTACGAACTTGTCGGTCAAGGATCTGGACTAGAATTTCCTCGTATGATAAGCTATCCTTCACACCCGTACTCTCCACAAGAATTTCTAAGGCTAGGTCTCTCAAACACTTCTTCAACATAGATATATGAAATACTTGGTGAAATCCCATCTAGCTCGGAAGGCAAGTCTAGCTCATAAGCAACCTTCCAAATCCTTTTTATGATTTGGTATGGTCCGATGTAACGGGGACTCAGCTTCCCCTTCTTACCAAATCTCATGAAACCCTTCATAGGTGACACTTTCAAGTACACCCAATCATCTACCTCGAACTCCAAGTCTCTGCTTCTCACGTCCGTATAAGATTTCTGGCGACTCGGGGCTGTCTTCAAACTTTCCTTGATGACTTTCACCTTCTTCATAGACTGGTGTACAAGATCAAGCCCAATCAATACAGCTTCACCCAACTCAAACCAGCCAATAAAGGACCTACATCTCCTCCCATATAATGCCTCGTATAGGGCCATCTGAATGCTGGCATGATAGCTATTATTGTATGCGAACTCAAACAATGGTAAATGATCATTCCAATTTCCCTTGAAGTTAATAACACATGCCCTTAACATATCCTCTAAGGTCTGGATAGTGCATTCTGCCTGCCCATTTGTCTGAGGGTGGAAAGCGGTACTCAAATTTACCTTCGCATCCAATCCCTTCTGGAAAGATCTCCAAAATCAAGAGGTAAATTGAGCTCCTCTATCCAAGGTGATGGACAAGGGAACCCCATGCAACCTCAAAATCTCTCAAATATAAAGTTAGGAATACTTCTCAACCGTATAAGTTGTCTTAACCGCCAAAAAATGGGATGATTTAGTCATCCTGTCAACAATCACCCATATCGAATGATGCTACTTTCTGGATCTTCGTAAGCCGATAATGAAATCCATATTGATCACCTACCATTTCTATTCCAGAATTTCAAATTTCTGAGCTAACCCATATGGTTTATGATGTTCAACCTTAACCTGTTGACAATTGGAACGCTTAGAAACGAATTCGGCAATGTCTTTCTTCATCCCATTCCACCAATAGACTTCCCTCAAGTCGTGGTACATCTTGATGGAGCCAGGATGGATGGAATATCTCGTGCTATGAGCCTCGACCATGATTTTGTCTCGAACACCATCAACATCAGGTAGACACAATCTCCCTTGATATCTTAATACCCCATCACCCCCTTTGGAGAAAACCATCACCTTCTGCTTGTGAATCGTTTCTTTCAATTGGAGTAAGACAGGGTCTTGGTCTTGCTTTTACTTCACCTTTAACACCAAGGATGAAGCAGAACCATTCTGAATATTAACCCCACCTTCGTTGTTCTCCTCAAGTTGCACTCCCAACCGAGCCAATCTATGCACTTCGTTGGCTAATTCTCTCTCCCCCTTCTCCACATGGGCAGTGCTACCCATGGATATCCTGCGAAGAGCATCAACAATAACGTTAGCCATACCTGGGTGGTAGAGGATGCTCATATCATAATCCTTAAGCAACTCCAACCACCTCCTCTATCGCAGGTTGAGCTCATTCTAACTGAACACAGACTGCAAGCTCTTTTGGTCGGTGAACACATCCACATGTACTCCATACAAATAGTGACACTAGATCTTAAGTGTAAATACCACAGCTGCCAACTCTAGATCCTGGGTTGGGTAATTCTTCTCATGGACCTTAAGTTTTCTGGAAGCGTACACTATCACCTTCTCTCTCTACATAAGCACACAACCCAATCCCACTCTGGATACATCACAGTATATCACAAAGTCACCCATCCCATCTGGCAAGGTCAACACTGGTGCTGTACTCAATCTAGTCTTCAATTCCTGAAAGCTCTTCTCATATGCCTCAGAACACTGAAACTTGGCCTTCTTTTAAGTCAGCTTAGTCAACAGGACTGACAAAGAAGAGAAGCCTTTAATAAATCTGCCATCGTACCCGGCCAAACCCAAGAAACTTCTTATTTCTGTTGGGGAAGTGGGTCTTGGCCACATTCCATGGATAGTGGTCCGTAACTTCCATAACCTCCATATATGGATGTAGTTTGTAACTTCCATGGAAGTTGCCACTACCACTACATCCACTACTTATGGAAGTTACATAACCATCCACTAATCCATTACTTTACAAGTTCCCCACTACTCTACTTCTCCACTACTTCACTAACCACTAACTTTCCCACCATTATTCTTGAGTGACTTGCTCCACATTATCTTGAGTGAGGTTTGAGTGCTTAGAAGACTTTCAAGGAGTGGAAAGCAAACGATGATGATTTTGACTATATCGCCAACAATGGCTAGAGGTATATCGATTTTTTATTTCGCTGCACTATTGCTCTATGTTTACTTACATTTGGTATCAGAGTAATTGTTGTATCTCTGCCTTGTTGGTTTTTTGAATTTGCAAAAATTATTCAAAAATAGATCTTAAATTTTAGATCTTATTTTAAAACTTTTGATGCAACCTAATGTTAGATATTCTATGAAAATCTGTTTTCAAACAGTCATATTATTTAAAACATTATCTATAGTTGCATACTGAATTATTGTTTGAGTTGTTATTTATCTTTCTAATGCAACTATAAGTTTTGATGTCTAAGAGATCTTTATAATTTTGTTTAATTAAGACTTAGCCACAACAATCTTGATTAAATAAAATTATATATATTATGGATCACATAAAATATAGACATTAAATCAAAACAATGTCTAAGTGATCTATAATATTATTTGATCAAAGAGTAGCCACAACATCTTTAATTGAATAAAATTATAAAGGTTGATCATATAAAAGAATTTTAGACATTAAATTGTGATTAATCATGCATGGTTTAATAACTCAATTTCTTTGTTGTTGAGTTGCATGATTAATTAAGATAAAATGTTAAATGCTCTTCATAATTACCCACAAGTATTATGAATGAGAGTTTAATAGTTTTATCACAAAGATAGAATATTATGCTGGTAAATAGATAATTCTATCATATGTACGAATCTAATTTGAATTAAAAATTCAGCCCATATGCAATTTTTATGTCTGTAGATTCACTTTTACTTGCCTCAAATTTGTTAAGCATGTATATATGTTTTGCAGTTATGCACCTGCAAATTTCTCTGATATTTGTGATATTCTCGAACTCAATGGTGAGAACTATAAGATCTAGAAGGAGAGAATTCTTCTTCACTTAGGGTTCATGGACATTGATTATGCTATTCGAAAAGATGAACTACCTATTAATGAAATCAGCACACAAGATAAGATTGCTCTTCACGAACAATGGGAACGCTCTAACCATTTGAGTGTTATGTTCATTAAGACCAAAATCTCTGCTGGCATTCGTGGTTCTGTCGAATAGCAAAATAATGTCAAGGCATTACTGAAGGATATTGATGAACAATTTGAGACTTCAGATAAGGCACTTGCCAGCACCTTAATTATGAAATTCTCATCAATGAGGCTCACTAATGTGAGAGGTGTGCGTGAGCACATCATGAAAATGCGAGATCTAGCGACTCAATTGAAGACTCTTGAGGTTAAAATGTCTGAAACCTTTCTTGTGCACTATATTTTGAATACTCTGCCTGCACAGTATGGTCCCTTCAAGATCTCTTATAACACATATAAAGATAAACGGTCTATTAATGAACTTATGACCATGTGTGTTCAAGAGAAAGGTCGACTACTGATGGAAACAGGAGAAAGTGCACTCATAAATACTCAAGGAAAGAAGACCAATCAAGCTAATAAAAAGTGGAAAGAAAAGGCTCCACTTGAAGCTGACATTAAGAAAGAATCCAAGTGTCGCTTCTATAAAAAGAAAGGACACATAAGACAGGATTGTGTTAAGTTTCAACAATGACTTGTTAAGAAAGGTAATTCAATCTCCCTTGTTTGTTATGAATCTAATATGATTGATGCTAATCATAACACGTGGTGTATTGATTTTGCTTCTACAATCCATATTACGAATTCCTTACAGGATTTAAGAAACCTGCAGAAGCCAGTGGGAGCTAAGCGAAGCATCTATTCTGGAAACAAGATGCAGTCGCATGTGGAAACAATTGGAACATACAATTTAGTTCTAAGTAGTGGTTTTGTTTTAGAGTTAGAAAAAGACCTTTTATGTTCCTAATATTTCTTGGAATTTAATTTCAGTATCAAGATTCTACCTTTAGGATATTCCTTCATTTTGGAAGGTGATTCCAAACTATTTTATAAATGTAAACTTATTGGATTTGGTACATTGTCAAATGGTCTTTCCTCTCTCAATTTGCAAAATGTTTCCACTCATAATGTTATGCATGTCCAAGCTGATGTCAAACGATGTGTTATGAATGAAAATTCCTCTATCTTATGGCATCGGAGATTGGGACATATCTCCATTGATAGAATTAAGAGATTAGTAAATGATGGAGTACTTAATACTTTAGAGTTTACTGATGTAGATATTTGTGTGGATTGCATTAAAGGAAAGCAAACCAACAAGTCAAAGAAAGATGCTAAGAGGGAGTTCAACCATATTAGAAATAATACATTCAAATATATGTTGTCCAGATATAGATACATATGGTCAGAAATATTTTATCACCTTTATAGATGATTACTCACGATATATGTATCTTTACATGCTTCATAATAAGAGTGAAGTATTAGAAGCCTTTAAAGTGTTCAAGGCTGAAGTAGAGAAACAATGCGGAAAGTAAATTAAGATTGTGAGAACTGATAGAGGTGGTGAATATTATGGTAGGTATACTGAGGATGGACAAGCACATGGTCCGTTTGCTGAATTTCTTCAACAAAATAGGATTGTTGCCCAATACACAATGTTGGTTCTCCGGATCAAAATGGTGTAGCAGAAAGAAGAAACCGAACATTATTGGACATTGTGTGTAGTATGTTGAGTAGCTCAAAGCTACCTAAGTCCTTGTGGATTGAATCTCTTAAGATGGCAGTGTATATACTAAATCGAGTTCCAATGAAGGCTGTTCCAAAAACACCTTTTGAATTATTCAAAGGTTGGAAACCTAGCTTGAAACATATACGCGTATGAGGAGGCCCGTATGAAGTAAGAATCTACAACCCACACGAAAAGAAACTGGATCCTAGGACCAGTAGTGGATATTTCATTAGATAGCCGAAAGGTTTAAAGGATATATATTCTATTGTCCATCTAATAGCACTAGGATTATGGAATCAAGAAATGAAAAATTTTGTTGAGAATGGCTTGATTAGTGGGAGAGATCAATTTCACAATACTATTTCTGCAAAAGATCGACCTTCCACTTCAAGTCAAAGATTAATTATTGTTCATAATTCCCCTCAAGTACAATTGGGAGTTGAACAGCCAATCGATGAGATTCCACAAGCTACTGAAAATGTTCCTATAGATCAACTTGTTCAAGTAATTCCCGAAACTCTTGAACAACCAGTTGAATAACATGATCCACAAGATAATGTTGGTCCAACATTAAGAAGATCTACTAGAGAAAGAAAATCAGCAATTCCTAATGACTTTGTTGTATATTTACAAGAATCTGACATTGGAGTCAAAAATGATCCTGAGTCTTTTTCACAAGCCATGAATTGTGAAGAGTTTGAAATTGGTACAATGCCATGAAAGAAGAGATGAATTCCATGAAAAGTAATGAAGTTTGGAATCTTGTGGAGTTGCCTAATGGTGTTAAAGCCATTGGATGTAAATAGGTCATTAAAACTACAAAGAACTCATCAGGCAACATAGAAAGATATAAAGAAAGACTCGTTGCTAAAGGATTCACTCAAAGGGAAGGAATTGACTACACGGAGACCTTTTCTCCTGTGTCTAAAAAAGATTCCTTGCATATTTTATTGGCAGTAGTAGCTCACTTTGACATAGAATTACAACAAATGGATGTGAAAACCACATTTCTAAATGGTGATCTAGAGGAGGAGGTTTATATGAAACAACTCGAAGGATTCTCCTCTAGTAATAGTGAGAACTTGGTATGCAAGTTAAAGAAATCCATATATAGACTAAAACAAGCCTCCCATCAATGGTACTTAAAGTTTCATAATGTTATCTCTTTATTTGACTTTGTTGAGAATATTATGGATCAACGTATATACCAGAAGGTTAGTGGGAGTAAAATATGTTTCTTGCTTCTATACGTGGATCATATCTTACTTGCATCCAATGACAAGGGAATGATACATGAGGTGAAATAATTTCTCTCCAAAATTTTTGACATGAAAAACATGGGTGATGTTTCTTATGTTATTGGCATTGAGATTCATCGAGATGGACATCGAGGTACCTTAGGTATATCTTAAGAATGTTCTATCAATAAAATTCTAGAGAGATTTTGAATGACAGATTGTTCACCAAGTGTAGCTCCCATAGTGCAGGGTGACAGGTTTAATTTGAATCAGTGCCCAAAGAACGATCTTGAGAGGGAGCAAATGAAAGACATTCCATATGCTTCTGCTATCAGAAGCTTGATTATACTTAGGTTTGTATAAGACCTGACATAGCATTTGCTATTGGAATGTTAGAAAGATATCAGAGTAATCCAGGTCTTAACCACTGAAAAGCTGCAAAGAAAGTATTAAGATATCTTCAAGGGACAAAAGAATACATGCTTATGTATAAACGATCAAATGACTTGGAAGTCATTGGCTACTCTGATTCAGACTTCGCTGGTTTTGTTGATTCACGAAAATCAACTTCAGGATACATTTTTATGTTAGCCAGTGGAGCTATATCTTAGAGAAGTTCCAAACAGACTCTGGCCACTACTTCCATAATGGAAGTTGAGTTTGTTTCTTGTTTTGATGCTACCTCACATGGTGTATGGTTAAAGAGTTTAACTTCTGGGCTTAGAATTTTCGACTCTATAGCTAAGCCATTAAAATATATTGTGACAATTTAGCTGTTGTTTTTGTGGCTAAGAATAACAAAAGTGGTAGTCGAACCAAGCATATCGACATCAAATATCTAGCCATAAGAGAACGTGCTAAAGATAAGAAAGTGGTCATTGAACACATCAGCACTAAAGTAATGTTAGGTGATCCTTTAACTAAAGGCATGCCATCGCATAAATTTAAGGATCATATAGTCACAATGGGAGCTAGTCCCAATGTCCCACTATCTAACATTTCTATGTAACTATAAATGTTCATGAAACTCTATTTTATATGATAATTCTTGTTAACTGTGCGCACATTCAGTTTTACTTTTTATAATTATCACTAAAATATGGACCTAGAATAAACATTGAATTTATTCATTAATTTATGTGGGCTAAGATTTAGAAGCGTAGTATATTGTGATACATGGAAGATACTACTTGCCTTCAGAGAAAATTTCACCATGATTCATGTATTATGTTTCACTAATGGGATTAGAGTGACAGACAAAAAGGGAGAATGTTGGAATGTTGGCCATATTCCATGGATAGTGGTCCATAACTTCCATACCTCCATACCTCCATATATGGGTATGACTTGTAACTTCCATGGAAGTTGCAACTACCACTACATCACTACTCATGGAAGTTACATAACCATCCATTAATCGACTACTTTACAACTTCCCCACAACTCCACTTCTCCACAACTCCACTAACCACTAACTTCCCCACTATTATACTTGATGGTAGAATAGCTATAAATAGGGGTACATCTGGTTAAAGGTCCCTAAGCACAAATCTCTTTCTTGCTCCACACCATCTTGAGTAAGGTTTGAGTACTTAGAAGACTTACCAAGAAGTGGAAAGCAAACAACGATGACTCAGACTACATCGCCAACAATGGTTGGAGGTATATCGATCATCTATTTCGCTGCACTATTGCTCTATATTTACTTACACATCCAACATACATGATACAACTATATAAATCCTTACTACTGACTAAAGTACTAGGGAAAAAATAATGCTTATGGGAAACCCTTAAACTTGCAATGCCAACTTTAAAAATGATGCAGAAGAAATAATCTAGTTACTGTCGCAAGCTGGAATTAATTAAAGATAAAGAATATATCTACCTGGTCCAAATTGAGAGGAAAGTTGTTTATGTGAGAAGGAATTCAGTTGCACAAGAGATGAAGAAAGTTAAACAGGTAGATCTGAGGCCAAATGCCGAAGAAGACAAGCCAGTGCAGATACGAAGAAAGAGGACGCAAAGAAATAATGTAGGAAATCACAGAGCAATTCTAACTAAAAAATAAACATAGAAAAGAAATAATAGCTTTCTTTAGTACTAAATAAACTATGAACTTCTATAATAATATTAAGTTTGACTCAATATAGATATTTATGATTCTTTAGTGCATATATTAACTCGTGTTTGATTACTAAAGGCAGTTCCTCGCAACCCAGGGAGGTTCTTGAAACTGAAGGATTAACTTATTGAGACCCATTGAGGGTAGCAGTAGTAAAAATTTCTTTTAAAGAAGTAAGAAAGCCATTTCTGGTAGTTATCGAGACAATAATAATGTCCCATGTTCCTAAATTTTATCCAACTATCATGTCTATCTCCATTTCAACCTCATTATGATAACCCTTCATGCCAGACATCTTCTCCTCCTAGCATGTTTATCTCCTTATCAATCAATTAGTTGTTGAGTTGTTGGGCCCTTCAGCACGTCCGACTGTATTCGGTCCCCTGAGGTAAAATAATCCCCACAGGAAGTGCTGGGCATTCCATCCTGCAAGAACACCCACAAGGTGAGATGCAACTCCAGAATTATCAGACAATCTTCATAAAAGAATCAAATCTTGAAGGATTTTGATGAATGCAAAAGTATGCATTAAGAGAACTCAGGCAAGTACATAACAAAGCAAATTAGCAAGGTTTATATATATATCTTATATATGCCAATGAAACAATGTTTGTGACTTTTCAGACAACTGCATGATACGAGTTGAACTTAAATTCAAGACACATAAATTATGGGGGTTCATCAAAGTTCAATGTCAAAATCTAATGGCAAATGTGAGATTTTCTGTGGAGAATGGAAAATGAATCTCCTTTTGTCATGACAATGGGCTAGGACATGGCCCTCTAAAAGAGTTGTTTCTAGATATGTTTAATCTAACCATGTCAACAGAGACTATAATTGAGGATACTTGGACTTAGCAAGGCTGGAACTTTTATTTTAGAAAACTATTGAATGATTGAGAAGTCACTAATCACTAGAGATATTGAATTTCCTTTTGAAGATTCAGTATGAAGATTCCATTATATGGAAAGGGGTTCGCACTAAAGTGATTAGTATATTTCCTTTTGTACTCCCCCAGACAACAAGTACAAAGCTGTCACTGCAGGAAAATCTGGAAAGCAAAGCTCCATTGAAAGTGATGCATTTTTCTTGGTTGGTGAATAGAACATGTCTTACTCATGAAAGTCTATAAAGGGTATCTTTTTTTTAGTGATTAGTATATTTCCGTTTGTACTCCCCTAGACAACAAGTACAAAGCTGTCACTGCAGGAAAATATGGAAAGCAAAGCTCCATTGAAAGTGATGCATTTCTCTTGGTTGGTGAATAGAACATGTCTTACTCATGAAAGTTTATAAAGGGTATCTCTTTTTTTAAAAAAAAAAAAAAAAACTTACATACAAGACATACAAACTATAGATAAGACAATCCAAGTTATATTTTTTCCAAATCCCAATTGCACAAAAGGAACAGATAATTGATCTAGTCTTTCTCATAAAAATCAGAGAATGTACAATCAGTACTTCTACACGTTGGCCTGATGACTTTATGCATTAAAGCATTTATACTAAACGAAACCAAACAAGTATTTCCAACTTAAAAAGGCATAATATTCTGGATAGACAGAAAGATTGATCTTCTATGGATATACATATATATAAAAATTCATTAAAAGGGAATAAGAAAATGGGAAAAGAATATAGAGATTGTAAACGTACTTTGAGAATCACTGCACAGGTCTGTGGATGCAAATATAAGCAACTCAATATCATATATAACTGTTCTCATCACCAAATCTTTGGTAGGCATGAACTCCACCAGAGCAATTATTTATCAGACCTGCATTTAATGGGAAATGCAAATCAATTTCTAATAAAATCATTCTTGGTTAAGGGCACACTTCTACTTGCAACTCTTATCTCTCTTCGGATAGATATGTAAGGCAGAAGCTGACCTTTCACTCCCACTTGCAAAGAAATACATTTCTATGTCTTCTTTACCCGAACAGTAATTGTTGAATATACTTGCCCATGTCCCCACGTGGAACTAGTTCAAATTTGAGAGTATCAGGCAATAGCCGGGAGAACTTGTACACGTTATTCCTAATTCTAGAAGGAGGATGAGCCTGGATACAATTATTGAATATCCCTGGTGCAAGTTCTGGAGCACCAAAGATGTAAAAAGTTCCCCTAAAATGGAAAGAAGAAGAGAAAGATCAATAATTATATGAAAACAAACCTACGTTAGTAATTAATGTGCATTCATGAAGGGTACTTACTTCCAAGAAGCAATAATAGCAGGATCATAAAGGTTTGATCTAGATGAATTCATCCTTCGACTCTCATTCACCAACATCAAGACTACTATGCTCAGAATGGTAGAACCACCTAGACCTAAAAAAAATAGGCAACATCAGTTGGAAGGAAGTATAGATCGAGAAACTTACTATGTTTCTTTGGTTGCATATTACTTTGACAAATCTTTCCAAAAGCCTTTGACGTGGATCCCTCAAAATGCTCATTTTCTAGTCCACTTGATGAAAACAGTACCTCATTGCCAATATCACATTCTTCACACCACCAATCCACTGGTTGATCTTCATAACAACCCAACACGTAATATCTGAAAGGAAGAGAAAAATAGATATTTTTTGAAAATCAAGAAGAGGGCTAAGTATGCGTAAAAGATACAAATAGTGTTTAAGAGAATTAAATGCCACAATATGCTAATGAAAGAATCAATGTATCCTTTAGGTGGAACCAAATAAATCCAATACCATTATGATCTGTTAATGAAGAATGTCAGAAAGATTAGGCAACTCGAAGAGGTCCTTACTCTATGTGAGAGGTATTATCACTTCAATTTACACTTTTAGTTCTACACTTTTCATCCCTATTTAAGATTCTAAAAAAGGAAGCAAAGCTGTTAATCTAACTAGTTATTTCCTTCAAAAGGTGCAACCTCTTTGGTAAAAAGATCAACTTCTTCCTTATAAATGGCAAGTCAACCAAAAAAGAAGGGGTTGGGGATTGGGACGACAATGTTTGAGGTTTACAAAGAATGTGTAGATATGACACAAGGCGATAAAGCAAGTGCAGATCAGAAAGTCATAGCTTTCATCTAGTCTGACTGCCCTTTCTTGCTAAAAATCGAGAGAGCTGGAAAAGACTTACTGGTACACAACAACATTTTTACACTCACAACAAGTAATGATTACTTCATTAAAACCTACATCACTGCAAATTTCACAAATGTTTTTGCTGCATGTTCAATAGAAAAGACAAGAAATTCAGCAGCTGACCAACTCTTGATCCAACTTAAGTGAAGCTCGTATTGAGTCTTCTAATTTTGGAAAGGAAAAGCATTTAGATGCTATCAAAGTCTGCTCAGATTATTTTGTCACATAGAATCAACATTACCATATGAAGAATGAAGAAACAAAATGTCATTAGTTACACAGGGGGTTTCGAGAATAACAAACACAACCTGCTGTGGTTAGAACACAAACCTTGTTGCACAAAATAAATAAATCTCTCTAGTCAATTAGTCCATTTAAGGAAATATGATCATACAATCTTTATCTTTGCAGCTAAAAGAAAAAGAAACATCCAACCATAGTGCAGTATGCATTGATGTTAAACTATTGTCAACCTAAAATTTTAACAAGTCAGTAAGTTGACTTTGGAGTAAAGCAAACATCCTTAGAAGCGAAAAGCAACACAATATCCTAATACGGGGCAAGTATAGAGTGAAAATAAATTAGGACTTGGGACAATTGAACTACTCTCAAAATAATTAGGAATTGATAAAAAGGACCTCACATACAGCAACATATTTTGAGTAAATTGTCAAAGCTTTTGCTTAATCAAGTCCCTTAATGATATAGAAGATATTATTATAGCACCTGTACTGAATTCAAACTTACTTGAGAGTTGAGAACTTCATAATTTAATATTGTCTATTCGCACTATGTGCAAAATGCCACCCCTTTAATCTGATGGATTATAACAATTTTTGAAATATGAATATTTTATCGATCAAAGACGGTTCACTGTTACTATGTTTTAAAAAAAAAATCTATATTCAAACTATTTCTGGAAATCGAAAACCAACAAGAAAGAGATGAAGATAGAGTTAAGAATCAAGTCCACTGAATTTTTAGCTTGTATGGAATATATCCTCTCAGGATAAAATGATTCCTTTTAGTCAAATAGAGGTACCTCAAATTCATTGAATCTGTAACGCACTCAACGGTAGATCACACTAGAGTTATTAACTTGGAAATTTCATTTTGTGCTCGTTATCTGAGGACTTTTTATCCTAGGAAGGGTGTCACATACACCCCCTTTTATATATGGACTAAAAAGCTTTCTACCCTACCATTGACAAGAACCAAGTTCTTGTATAGATACTAGTTAAGGTCATCCACACACAATAATAGAAACAACACACGATATGAGGAAAAGCTCCTTGCTCAAGCGAGAAACATCCACTACATACTTGTAGGATTTTAGCACCTTCACTACTATAAATGGGCAATACCAAGATTGCAACTTTGCAATACTTAACTCATTTGTCACTTCACATACTATTTGATCAACAATGATCAATTCTAACATTGAAAGAAGCCAAACTCACTCCTCACACAAATTCTCCCTCAACAGAAATCCTCACTTACAACTATTTGTCACTCAACAATAATTTTAAATAGGACAATGTAACATTAGAGAGAAAACCTAACTTTAGATCCTCTTTTCTTCAACGTCGTGTTCACGAAAATGCAGGTTGCCTTTGTTACTGGGTTCTACATTTTCAGATTGTAAAAATTGATATTGTAGGGTTTAACATTTGCGGGTTTAGCATTTACCTTATATATATGTTGCCTCCTAGAAGAGCCCTGATAGTAGACTCCTTCGCAACTAGTACCATTGGTTATTTATTCTCGTAGGAGTCTTGTTTCAACTCTGGATAAGATCTTCCTATTAAATAAATCTATGCCCTTTATGCCTCTTCACATACTTCGCTTCACTTGGTGGTATGTTTTGAACCTAATTCTATTTAGAATCATCAAAACTACTGAAGTCTAGTGTGGACTCAATATCCTCACTAGGTTTGTCTCACCACATGAGATTAACCTAGTCTTAGTATTGAAGTTTGCCCGCCATATCGAAGTTTTCCTAAATTCAATTAAACTCTGGTCCATATCGACAAGATTGATACAAGGTGTCTTTGTAACCTATAATAGCTCAGCACCAAAGTGTTTAAGGAGGAGGATGTGATGATATCATTAATTATTGTTGCACAACATTGAAGCTTGTGGAAAGATATACAGAATGTTAGCATAAAAGGATTTTCCTAAGGACCGAATTCCTTCGGTAAAGGACAATTTGGTGCACTAAGATTCCGTCTTTGTGGTGTCTGTAGATGGTTTGGACAAGAATATTCTATTTTTTGTATTCTTACTCTACATTTTTGCAAGAGGTTGTTTCCACTGGCCAAACCAGTGGTCTCCTTATCACATTGAAACTTTACCAACCATGTGAAAGCTTTCATTACGTTACTAAAACAAGTATATTTAGATTACATACACATAATAAAAATTATTATTATTCCTTTATAATGTTGCAGTACCATCTTGATTAAAAAAATCTGTATTGAGAAAGCAAAACGGCTATACATATGAAGTTAGTGAAGCTGAAAGATATTCAAGTTGATAGTTGGGAGCATTATCATGGCAACGAATGATCAATGCCAGTGGAACTTTCTATATGCATAGATATTCACTACTACTCTGATGTTACATATTATGCTTTATTTAAGTGTCGAACACTCCTTTCTTTATTTTTTTGTAATCATAGTGTCTGAATTAGCTTGAACAAGCTAAGTATCGAGCCTTATCTATCATTCGAAAAGATATTTAATGGAATATTAATCAAAATTACTTTGTATATCTTTTTAAGTATCTTAATTAGCTAATACTCTATTAATTTGAACGATAAGAATATTTTGCGATAAATTATTTGATGAAACGACAATTATCAATTTTTAGAATACATATTTTTGCTAGATATCGTATATTTCAACATAAACTAGAAAAGACATTTTAAAAATGTTACCCAAAAGATAAGTTTTAGCAACACTGATTCAAGTCATAGAAACCTCCCAAAAATAAACAATTCTTTCAAAGATTTTCAGTCACACAATACAGATGATGTAGCTACTAAAACAGAAAATCCTCTAAATTTTATCCATGCCTATTATGTTACATTTACTCATTTCCCATTTTAAAAACATTGGAGAATCAGAATTTTGAAATATTTTACAATAAAATAGAGTCAAAAATAAAACACATCTTTTCAAAAAAATTACTAGTCAAATTAAATACTTTACATTTACAACATTTCCTTTTATATCTTTCATAAAAGAGAAAAGAAAGAAAAATGCTTAGTCCCAACGTTAATCATCATCCCAAAAAAAAATGTTGGCCTTTGCCATTAAAATAAAACAAGGACAAAATCTCACAAACATTAGTTATGGAGAAAAACAAATAAATACCATTAATAAAAAATGAGTAGAATTTTACCATATCAGCCGGACCTTTTGCATCTGAGAGTGAATGAACATTTGAGCTCCACAACTGTTGACTGACAAACAAAGAAAAAAGGTCTAAAATAATCCTATGCAGCGCACAACTTGTCATTTTACCACTCTATCCTGATTGATTGGTATTTAGTATTAGATTTTGAAAATAAGTAATTAATGCTAATTAAAAACTTAAGATAAAGAAAAATGTAATTATTTTTTCTTGATATCTCAAAAGTAAAAAATAAATATCAAAATTTGTTATTAAATTAATAAATAAAATTGAATAGAATGAAAACTAATAAACCTAAGGCAATAAAACAGTGAGCCCAAAATAAATAAATAAATAAATAAATGATGACTCATATTTGGATTTTACTCCCCTCCTTTACACTTTTCCTTTATTTCGTCAAGTGCACTTCTAGATGAGAGACATGTGTCCTATTCAATTTTTAAAGGTTAAGATTATATTATGTCAACAAATATTATAATCATAGTTAAGTCAACAAATCTTAGAAAACTACTCTCCAAATTTTGTAAGAACAAGATTTTCTACATAAATTTTAATATCAATTAAATATTATTATGTTTATCTTATATTTTTATTAATTATTATACTGCATGCTATTTAAGATGAGAATCGACTACATAATTTTTTATGCCAGGAATAAGACAAATCATATTCAACACTTGAGGACTGTACTTCAAAGGTTGAAAGAAGAGAAGTTATATGCTAAGTTCTTCAAGTGTAAATTTTGGCTTGAGTCCGGATCTTTTTTGGGGCAGGTGGTGACAAAGCATGGTATCATGGTTGATTCAGCAAAGGTGGCAGTCTTGCGGGATTGGGTGAGACCAACTTCTGTGATGGAGATTAAGAGTTTTATTGATTTGGCAAGGTATTACTAGAGATTTGTTTCGGGATGCTTTATTATTGTAGCTTCATTGACCCAACTAACCTAGAACGAGGTACCATTTTTGTGGACCGAGGAGTGTGAGCGAGCTTCTAGAAGCTTAAAGAGTTATTGGCTTCAACACCTATTCTAGCACTGCCCATTGATGGTATACCCTTTGTGATATATTATGATGCATCTGGTGTGGATTTGGGTGGTGTATTGATGCAGAAGGGGAAAGTTATAGAATATGTTTCATGCCAATTGAAGGTGCATGAGAAGAACTACCCCAGCTATGATCTAGAGTTATCGGTCATGATATTTATGTTGAAGTTGTGGAGATACTATCTATAAGAGGTGCATTGTTAGATATTTACCAATCATCACAACCTCAAATATATGTTCTCTCAGCCATATTTGAGCATGAGGCAGCATAGATGGTTTGAGATATTGAACAATTATGACATCACCATTCTATATCATTTGGCCAAGGCCAATATGGTAGTTGATGATATGAGCTGGAAGGCTTCTAATATGGATAGATTAGCACTTTTGAGGATGCAGGATAAACCCTTGGCCTTAGAAGTTCAATCCCTAGCTCGCCAGTTGATCTAACTTGATATTTCTCCACCTCACTGTGTATTGGCCTTTATTGAGGCAAGATCTTCCTTGATGGACCAAATACATGCTCACTAGTTTGATGATGATAAGCTATGTACAATTTGGGACAAAGTGTTGAAGGGTGAAGCCAAGTCGGCTTCTCTTGACTCATAGTGTGTTTTGAGGACCAATGGGTGCATTTGTGTGTCTAAGGTAGATGATTGGGTGCATATGATCTTAAAGGAGGCACATTGTGCCAAGTAATCTATTCACTCAGGAGTGGCCAAGATGATCCATAATTTGAAGTAATATTACTAGTATTGTGGGATCAAGAGGGACATTGAAGAGTTCATGGCTTTGAATTACCAACAGGTGAAATATGAGCATCAAAGCTCAGGAGATTCGGTGCAGGGGATGTCCATTCCCGAGTGAAAGTGGGAATTTATTTCCATGGATTTTGTGATTGGATTATCTGTGACATTGGGTAAGTTTGACTCCATTTGGGTGATTGTAGATAGATTGACCAAATCAACTTATTTCATTCCAGTGAGGACTAGTTACAGTATTGGAGTAGTTGGCTAGGATCCACATCCATAAGATTGTTAGCTTGCACGGGGTACCTATCTCTATCATGTTAGATCAGGGTTTGGTGTTCACTTCTCACTTTTGGAGGACCCTACAACATCGGTTGGGTACTCGATTGGATTTGAGTTTTCACCCCGGACTGGTGGACATCCGAAGAGGACTATACAGGTGTCAAAGGATATGCTTTAAGCCTGCTTGATAGACTTTGGGGCTCATTGTGATCAACATCTACCCTTGGTGGAGTTTGCTTACAACAACACTTACCACTCTAGCATTCAGATGGCATGAGGCATTGTATGGTCAGAGATATCAGTCTCTTATTTGGGGATTTGATATTGGCTTCAAAGGGTGACTTAGGTATTCACTTGCTTATTAAAGATGATATGGAGCAGGTTTTCCTTATTCAAATTCGATTGTTGACAGCTCAGAGTGGCCAGAAGAGCTATGTTGACCGGAGGATCCGACCTTTGGAGTTTATGGTAGATAATTGGGTGTAGCTTAAGTGTTAGACCCCGTAATTAACATAATTGGGGCAAAGTGTCAACTTGAAAATTTTTGGGGATATTGTGCAAATCATCGT
>JAPFFP010070547.1:0-24390 GCA_026153255.1 Solanum medicagineum
TTCTCTTAGTTAGTTTGGGCCTAAATTATCAAAGAAATTGTGATGTCTTTGGGCTCTTTTTATATCCTTCTTGGGCTTAAAATATACTCCATTCTGTGAAGCTAAAACATGGGCTAAAGTTACACCCTTAACACATACTTTATGTATAATCGGACTTGGACAGATTCGACGTCGGGCCTCGTCTCTGTCTAGCTAGCAAATTTAAGTTAAGAAAGTAGGTGACTCACCTTACACCTTCCTAACTCCTACAAGAACCTCAATTCTCTCACTTTATTTAAGACTGCAATCTCCTCAATTTGAGTTAAAACTTTTATACACTAGACCCTCTTAAGCGTTAGATGCACATATCGCCTTTTAATATGAGATTCAAGCACTTTAAAAAAATAAGCGCTAATTTGACAAAGCCATATCATGTTTCATGTGCATAGGACTAGTACATGTAAGGTGTGGGGTGTTGCAATAAGTATCAAGATCACCATGAACTTGTCAACATAAACATGAATGCATGCAAATGAAATAAAGGCTGAAACTTAAGACTTGAATCACACAGGGGACTTAAATTAGTACCTTTTGTTTGAGTAGAGTGAAAGAGATAGGGATATCACTTTTCACATGTCTGTCTCGGATTCCCATGTAGCACTCTCAACTTGTAGGTTTCTCCAAAGGACCTTGATGGAGGAAACATCCTTTTTCCTCAACCTCTTCACTTGTCTATCCAAAATTTCTACCGGAACATCTTCATAAGTCAAATTCTCTTCAACTACACCCACAACTTTAAGAGGCATAATAGCACTTGGGTCTCCCACACACTTCCTCAAAATAGACACATGGAAGACTAGATGAACCATATTCATGTCATTGGGCAACTCCAACTCATAATCCACCTTACCGATCCTCCTCAACACTCTATAAGGACCCATAAATCTTGGACTCAATTTACCTTTTTTACCAAGACAAAGCACACCCTTCATGGGTGAGACCTTCAAGTAGACCCAATCACCAACCTTAAGTTCAACATCCCTCCTCCTTACATTGGCATAGGACTTTTGTCTACTTTAGGTGTTTTCAACCTTTCCCTTTTCAACCTTACTTTCTCCATGACCTCCATTAAAAATCTAGACCCAACAAAGCCATCTCCCCCGCCTCAAACCATCCAACTGGGGATCTGTAATGTCTACCATAGAGAGCCTCAAAAGGAGCCATACCAATACTTAAATGAGAACTATTATTGTAAGAAAACTCAATGAGTGGAAGGTGATCATCCCAACTACCCTTATACTCCAAAGCACAAGCTGTAAGCATATCCTCTAAAGTTGGGATAGTTCTTTCGGCTTGGCCATCCATTTGATGGTTAAAGGTCATACTAAGCTTTACTTTGATACCAAGACCTCTTTGGAAGGACCTCCAAAAGTGAGAAGTAAATTGAGCACCACGATCCGATATGATAAACAAAGGCACCCCATACAATCAAACTAACTCATGAATGTAAAACCTAGCATAATCTTTGGCACCATAAGTAGTTTTAACCTATCGGAAATGAGCCGACTTTGTCATTCTATCAACCACAACCGAAATACAATCAAAATGCTTTCTAGTCCAAGGCAACCCAACCACAAAAACCATGTTGATTTCCTCCCACTTCCAAGTAGGAATCTCTTTATCTTGGGCTAGGACACCTGACCTTTGATGCTCGGCTTTCACTTGTTGTCAATTATAATAACCGAACACAACTTAGCAATATATCTCTTCATGCCACCCCACGAATACACTTCCCTAAAATCTGTATACATCTTTGTAGAATCTGGGTGGATATAATAGAAAAAATTATGAGTCTCATCTAAAATCTTCTCTTTCAAGTCATCAACAATGGGCAGACATAACCTACCTTGGTACCTAAGAGTACCATCTCCCCCTTGGGAGAAAATGTCCACTTTGCCATCTCTTACCAAGGCCTTTAACTCTAATAAGGCGAGGTCAAGATCTTGCCTTGCCTTCACCTCCTCAATAAATGATGATTTAGAACCATCAAAAACCGCTACCCCATCATTGTCAACCTCCTCCAACCTAACTCCCAATCTAGCCAACAGATGGACCTCTCTTGCCACCTCTTTGCCACCATAATCAACATGAACTAGGCTACCCATAGACACCCTACTCAAAGCATCGGCCACAACATTAGCCCTACCAGGGTGATAATGCACACTCATATCAAAATCTTTAAGAACCTCTAATCACCTTCGTTGTCTCAAGTTGAGATCTTTTTGGGTGAACATATATTGGAGACTCTTATAATCGGTGAACACATCAACATGTACCACATCAAAAAAGTGATGGCCAATTCAAGATCATGTGTAGGGTAATTCTTTTCATTGACCTTAAGTTGTCTAGAGGCATAAGCTATCACCTTACCATTTTGCATCAAAACACAACCCCAACAAATTCTAAAGGCATCACAATACACAACAAGCCCTTCCATCCCTTGTGGTAGAGACAGAGACAAGCTTAACCTTCAAAGTTTGGAAACTCTTTTCACATTCATCGGTCCACACAAATATTTTCTTCTTTTTGATCAACTTGGTCATGAGAGAAGTAATAGAAGAGAACCCATTAACAAACCTCTGGTAGTAACCCGCTAAGCCCAAGAAAATTCTAATGTCTGATGGGGTCAAAGGCTGAGGCCAATTTCTAATCACATTTGTCTTCTTAGGATCCACCTTAATACTATCCCCTGACACCACATAACCTAGAAAGGCAATCTTTTGCAACCAAAACACACATTTGTCATATTTAGCATAAAACTTCTCTTCCCTTAATCTTTGTAGCACCACCTATAAGTGACTCACATACTCCTCCTCACTATGGGAATAAATCAAAACATCATCAATGAAGACCACAAAAAACAAATCAAGGTAGGGTTTAAAGTCCTTATTCATAAGATCCCTGAAGATAGTTGGTGCATTGGTCAACCTAAAAGATATAACTACAAACTTATAATGCCCATACCTAGTCCATAAGGCAGTTTTGAGAATGTCACACTCCTTCACTTTCACTTGATTATACCCGGACCGAATATCAATCTTAGAGAAGTGACTAGCCCCTTGAAGTTAGTCAAGTAGATCATCAATCCTTGGTATAGGAATATGGTAGCCCTATTAAGTTTCTGGTAGTCAATGCGCATTCTAAGAGAATGTAACAACCCCAAAAAATGCACGAAATGTGCTTAGAAAGTACCCAGAATCGTAATTTCCATACATCTAAAAGTTCATTTGTTATTTTGAAAATTCGACTTCATATTCTTGTTCAGGGGGTCAAATTGAGTGGGAGATGGGTCTAACCCAAATTTTAGAGCAACTGTATCAAAATCCAAAAATCGCAAAAAAATGCGATTTAGGAGGGTGAACTTTGAAGTGGCATATATCTTAGCACACAAGTACCTGGATAGCGCACTACCTACCAAATTAAATCTCTTTGAATTAGATTTTCAATGTATTTTCTTTCACCTCATTCCGATTTCAGTTGTAGGATTTATGCCCATTTCCATAGAACTCATTTGTGTAGAAAATGCAAATTCTAGTGAGGTTAGCGCGACACTTCTGCGACACGCCCCTATTGTTTTTGGTGCCTGTGTTAACTTTCACGGTCCAAGACTTATATGTCTTGGGCATAATGGTTTCCACACTTGAAAATACCTATACTTATCCTTACTTCACCCTCATATCAACCTAAACATTCCCCAATACTCACTCAAACACTTAGACTAATATTTCTCTCAAGATTCAAGTCTCAAAACCCTCATCTGGAGCTAAGGAATTCCTTCAAGATTTAAGTCTCCATGAAAGTCTTCTCAACAAATCCTTCATATTCAAGGTATGTAGGTTTTAGCCATTGGATTCATCCACCCGTGGTGCCCTAAGCTCCTTTTTACTAATATTGCATGATTTAAAGTTAATTTTACATGTGACTCTTCTATATTAAGAAATTTACTGCATAGTGATTTGAGTTCATGAACGTATAGTTGTTTGAGCATGTTTTGAGCCTAAAATCTTAGATCTAATGTTGGTTTTGATGAAGGGTCTTGATGTGAATATCTTGGGGGTGTTACAAGGTGTTGATTCGTGGTTTTATAATAGATTTTCATGCATGATTTCATTTCTAAATAGCATGGTCTTTTACCCCCATTACACCCCCCAAGTGTTGGATAAAATGTCCGGCTAGGGTTTCTTGTGGAAATGAAGGTCCAAAGCATGAGATATGATATCATTGACTATATGATGATGACGAAATGAGCTTATGTGTATGATATACTTTATGTAAAATATTGTATTAGACCATACCCGATTCGAGGGGACAAGAGCCCGGGTAACCATGTTGGGGGTTTGTACTCATCAACCATGCGAGGGGTTTATATGTTGTCACTATGCTGATAAGGTGTGATTCTCATCAACCATGTGAGGGGTTTATACCACACAACCACCAAGGGGTTTATACCTTAAAAATCGGTTTCCCTATTTCTACTCTTTTATGTCAGTTGCATGCTTCCGCGACCAGTGGTATGTAATGATAAGTAAGAGGCTAGTTTGGGGACCCTTCAGACTCCCCATTCACCGTGTCACATCTACTCCCTATTTTGGTTATGTCAAACTTGATATCATGGTTGTCAGATCCTCAGAGTCCAACACATCACATCGATAAGAGTCTTATTCATTGTTGTATTTTGCACCACAACTATGAGTAGGAGGCTATGAGACGTTTTAAGAAATGTTTCACTTCTTCATGATCCATGTCATGCAGTATAGTTAGGTCCCTTAGGGCTTCTAGCTAACCCCAAACTGTTAAATTATAGGATATGTCTCAAGCTATTTAGGATGATGCTATGATGAATGCAGAATTTGCAATGTTCTATGGAAGGTAGCCAAAGCGGCGGCAAAATTGGCAACTCACTGATGTGCTGTCAAAATACAACACATTCGATCCCTGAAACAAGGGTTATTATGAGTTCTTAAAGCAACTTTTTATAGTGTTTGGATGTGTTTTTGTGTTAATCTTGTAGAAGAGTTAGGTTGGCATGATTTGAAGAAAAGTTGGAGATTTTGCTAAAGCATAGGCCATACAAACCCTCATACGAGTCGTAGCTCACACTACGAGTCGTAGGTTGTGTCGTAAAAGCAATCAGAGACAAAAAACTAGAAATCCTCTAAGTGAAGGTCACCCCTTGGCCTAGCCTACAAGTCATAAGATGAACCATGACTCGTATAGGTGGACTCGTAGAAAGAATTAGAGGACAAAATATTTGACCAAAAATTGAAGACCAAGATTACGAGACAAATATATGACTCATAGCCCAAGCAACATCTCGTACATATGGGTCGTATCAGTTCAGTTCAAGATGCCAAGATCCTGATCTGAGACCCCGATTATGACTCGTAGGTGGACCTACAAGTCGTAACTGTCAAACTTATCAGCTGTCAGTTATTTTTTTTGGGTAAATTCTAGGGTTATTTTGTAAACATGTATATATAGTTTAAGTTAGGTTCTTTTGAAGTGCGTTTGATCGGTAGACAATTCTCCATTAAATTTTGAAGCTTTTCTAAGGTTCTTAGAGTAATTTATTGTTCTCTCTTGGAAATCCATTTTGGGGATTGCAAATTTTGCCTTGTACTCATTGTTGATCAATGTAGATTGTAGGTTTACAACTTGTGGTGCCTATTTCCTTCATTGTTATGGGTGAAACTCTTAGCTATGTCTATTATTTTCATATTTGTGTGTTTTATCATGGCCATGAGTAGCTAAGCACCCACAACTTGAGGTTGTGGGAAACATAGGAAGTTGACTTGAGATAAACTAGGTTTTTTGCATGTCTATGATTGGGGCTTTGCATGTATTGTCTATTTCCATTCATGATTAATGTTGTTTGGTGGTGACCAACACCAAACCCCGCCTACTATCAGCATCCTCACCAAGGTAGTGACGAATAGGAAAAGTGAAGTAGATGATAGGATTCGGTTGATGTGTTCGCGTCTAATCGACCAAACCTGACCAAAGGGAGGTTGGCTGGGATAATAGGTAACAGTTAGTTGGCACGCCATGGTAGCCGACCAAGCGCCAGGGTGGAATTCGACCTTCAAATTCATAAGAGGGCAGGAAGAACCTAAGTTACCGTCCTGCATGTGATTCACTAATTCTCGTTATGTTATCTAGGGTAATTTAGTCAACGAACCATGGGGAACACAATTCCCAAGCTGTCCCCAAAATTGAGTTTTTTCCTGCATTTTAATTAGTGTTTATTATGTTTTTCTTAATTACAACCCCCCATTTAGAGATTGTAGTTATAGATACTAGACATGATTAGTAGTGAAATCTCATAGTCAAGCTCTGTATTCCCTATGGATTCCACCCTAACCTTGGTTAGGGTAATCACTGATAGCTACCTTTTTCTTATTGGAGCGTGACCATCATAAAAAAATTATGGAACCGTTGCCGGGGAATACAACTAGGTTTTGATTTGATTTCACTATTAGTTAATTCTAGTGTTAATTTCTAGAGGCTCTTGCATTTTACTTTTATTTTTGTTTTTGTTGTTTGATTTCTTTTGCAGGGTGTACTAGGTTGTATGCCCAACACAAGGAGCCAAGGCAATCCCTTAGCTCCACTAAATTTTGAGATCCATCGACTACCAATAAGGATGGCTCAAGTGAATGACGATATTGAGTTTGAGGAAGATGTGCATATGAATGAAGATATGGATAGAGAGGACAATCCACCACAAAGGGGTAACAAACCACAGCTCAGGGACTTCAATGAAAATGCTTATGGATGGAATCAATACCGATTGAACCCTATGGCTATGGATATTATCGGTACTATAGCACTGCCTCCTTTACTGGTAGATAGTAAGTTCACAGTATCAAGTGGAGTGCTCCAAATGGTCCAAAACCACGGTCTATTCACAGGGCTACCATCATAGGATCCCCACCATCATCTTCAGACTGTGGGATGGTGTGCAAAAGTGTCATGGAAACTCAAAACCTTTCTCTTTATGCTATTGGGTTAAGAGTGTTTCCACTGTTATTGACTGGCGATGCAACTATATGGTTGTCTGAGCTTCCTCCGGGCACTATCACAAGTTGGCCTGAACTTCAGAGAGTGTTTCTTGAAAGATACTTCCCAAGATCTAAGAAGTTGAAGCTCAAGGACCAATTCAACAACTTTGAGCAATTGTCAGGAGATTTCATTAGCACAATATGGGAGAGGTTTAGTAAATGCTTGAGGATGGTTCCCGATCACAAGATTTTCGATGATGCCTTGGTTGAGATTATTCTATTGGGCACTTGATGAGAATAGTCAAGCTTGTGCTGATACAATCATGGGAGGCATGTTTCTAGACAAACCTTTTGCATTTATAGCCGCAAGAATGAAACAAGTGGTCAAAATAAATAGAGCATGGGGCAACGAGAGTGAGGTATGATGAAACCTTCTTGTGCAATCAATACCAATAATGAACAAGCAAAGGTGAACGAAGAGATCATGGAGCAACTTGCTCAACTTCACACAAGCATGGACTTAGTCTTGAAGCAAAACCAAGCAAGCGTCCATGCAGTCACACACCAACCTCCGAAGGCTCCTACCTATGATGATCCATTCTTTAATGAGGATGCAATTTTTGTAAGCAACCACGCGGTGGGTTTCCGGAACAACCCCCAAGGGTCCAATTCGGACTATTGGAGGCAAGGTTCAGGGAAATAAGGTCGGAACTTCAACCGTGATGCGATGTATAGAGACAACCGGGGTGGATACTATGAGAGAGAGAGTGCCTAACGTAGAATGTGGAAGAAGAGAGGGCTACAGGAATGGTCCTTATGTGCCACCACACAATCGTGATGCCGGATCGAGCAATTCTAGGATTTAAGATATGTTTGAAAAATTGTTGAAACAAGCAGACCACCAAGATGAGAATCTAAAGGGAATAAAAGCAGATATTTCAATTACTAACCAAAAAATAAAGTCTCACTCGGTGACAATCAAGCAACTTGAACAACAATTTGGGCAAGTGTCTTCACAATTGAACCAATACCAAAAGGGCACCCTATCAAGCAATACGATTCAAAATCCTAAAAATGAAGGGCATTACATGGCGGTGATGACACGAAGTGGCAAGAGTAGAATGGATCCCCCTATGCCAGTTATTGTGGATGAAGTCGATGAGAAGGGTCTTGGTGGTGAAGTTAAGGTAGAGGAAGAAGATCTGAAGGTTGGCTGGATGCAACAAGAAGAAGTAAGAGAGCATGACAAATCGCAACCAATTCCCAAACCTCCTCCTACTTCCCCTCAGAGGCTTAAGAAAAAGGAAGAGGAGGGTAAATTCAAACACTTCCTCTCAATGTTGAAGCAACTCCATAAACATTCCCTTCTAGAAGCTTTGGAGAAAATGCCTAGGTATGCCAAATAGATGAAGGATTTGGTCACCAAGAAGCACACTTTTAGCCAAGAGTTCTCGCAAGAACTCCAACAACATAGTGTGATTATGACCAAATGCCTTGTGCAAAAGCGAGAAGACCCTAGTGCGTTCACCATCCCTTGTACCATTGGTGATGTTGAGTTTGCAAGAGCATTATGTGACTTAGGAGCGAGTATCAATCTAATGCCTCTTGCGATATTCAAAAGGCTTGGTCTTGGTACTCCTACGCCAACAAGAATGAGGTTGCTTATGGCGGATCAAACCATTAAATAGCCTAAAGGAATCCTTTTGGATGTGCTTGTTAAAGTCGATAAGTTCATCTTTCTAGCAGATTTTGTGATCCTCAACTGCGAAATTGATTTTGAGGTACCCATTATTTTGGGGAGACCATTTCTGGCCACTAGGAGAGCCCTAGTGGATATGGATTCAGGTCAGCTGCGATTCAGCATTAATGATATAGAATTCATGTTCGATATTCACCAATCCATGAAACATCCAGATGAGTTCAAGAGCGAGGTGTGGACCCTTGATGATTGTTGATGAAGGAAGATGACAAAGTCGAGTCACGACGTTAAACAAGGTGCTTCCAAGGAGGCAAGCTAAGGTACTCCCCTTGCACCTTTTCTTTGTGTGTACTTTAAGGACAAAGTATCATGTTTTGGTGTAGTGGTAGAAGTTATGGATTAAGGTGAAGTTTGAGTAGCCTCAAGTCCATAACTTTCCCTATTTTTTGATCCTAAGATTTTTTTGCCGTGTTTCTTTTTCCTTGTGGATAATTTATTTTCTATTGAACCAACATATTTTAGGAAGTACAAATAATTTGAAAATACATAGTAATGTTATCTTTTGTCATATATATAGTTCTTAGATTTTCTTTAAACTTTCGATGCAAAATTGGGTACCCTAAAAAATTTTGAAGTTGTGATTATTGATGCATTCATACATTTTTGAGTACATGGCAATGTTTGTTTTGAATTGTGAAGGTAAGCTAAGACTGAAAGCATGACCTGTGAGTCTATACTTGATTGTGGATGCAATTGCCATGTGTGTTGTGAGCTTATTTTGATGCATTCATATATCATTGTATGGACTTAGAACTTGCCCTAGTACTCTAAGATTGCTTTAGTGAATTGGTTTTGGAAGTGGTCTTAGGCCTTTGTTCTGATAGTAAGCCACTTTTGCCTAAATTACCTACCAAATAAACTAGTGAATCCCTTGTTCCAAATGTTTGAGTTTCTCATGTACTGAATTTTTTTTCTTGATACCTTGTTAACTTTACCTCGTTTGATGAAATACCCTAATATTGGCTCTGATCTATCCTTGAACATGTGAACCTTGATTAATGCTAAAAGCCTAAGTTGAGGGTGGCTACATTGATGGCCCTGGTTTGAGGCATAAATATTGTGTACTTCACTTCAGGCTAAAAGCCTAAGTTGAGGGTGGCCCTTATTGTTGTAAAGTAACAAAAATGGGGTAGATAATTGAGGTAAAAAGAAAGAAAATGAATAATCATGAGCTGGATGAAGAAAAAGAAAGGAAAGAGTGCCTAGAGTCGAAAAGATTAGCCAAAAATGAGTTCAAAATGAAGGAACAGCTGAAAGTGAAAGAATAAGTGTGGGAAAAGCTTGAAATAGGGAAATAAGGGAGGAGTTGGTGAAAGGGTTGGATTATAAAAGCAAAAAGTGTTGGTAAACATGGTTCAAGGATAACATTCAGTCTCTATTTGCCTAAAATACCATACCAAAACCCCCTGAGCCCATGTTACAAGCCAATAAGTCATAAAGTGATCCAAATCCACTTTTGAACCAAACCGAAAAATGAGTGTTGGGGCAAGCTTATGGTGTTAGTATTTGTGCAAGAATTTCAATTGTAAGAGTGAGAATGCTTCTTCAGTCCCTGATTTCTGAATGTTCTTGAGTGAGTATAAGGGATTACTTTCTAGTGAGGGCATTTGCACTACTTGAGTAGCATATGACTATACCAGTGATTGTCGACGGTTGATGCTCCTTAGCTTGTCATAGTTAGATTGCCAGGTATCTCATTATGTTCATGTTTGCTCAATAATTTTACTATCCTGTTTTGAAAATGGTAGTTGGGTACCTGAATCAGATGAGTTGATATGTATGCCATTAGTATAGTTGCTAAGTATTTCTCTTTGTCTATGTAGATTGAGCATCGCTTGAGGACAAGCAATAATTCTTAGTTGAAGGTGTTGATCTGCTATCAAAATACAGCATATTTGATTCCTGAAACAATGGATTTTGTGAGTTCTTAAAGAGACTTTTTAGTGTTTTGATGTGTTTTTGTGTTAATCTTTCAGAAAAGTTAGGTTTGCATGATTTTAAAGAAAGGTTGCAGATTTTGTTGAAGCATAGACCATACGAGCCCTCCAATGAGTCATAGCTCACACTATGAGTCGTAGGTTGTGTCGTAGCAGGAATCAGAGACCAAAAATCAAAAATCTGTCAAGTGAAGGTCACCCCTATGATCCCAGTCTACGAGTCGTAAACATACTACGACTCGTGTAGGTGGACTCGTAGAAAGAATCAAAGGGCCAAAGTATTGGACTAAAAACTGAAGACCAAGATTACGAGACAAACATACGAGTCGTAGCCTAAGCAACGAGTCATACCTATGGGTCGTAACAGTTTAGTCCACAATTCCAAGATCCTGATACGAAACCCTGACTACGACTAGTAAATTCTCCTACAAGTCGTAACTGCTATACTTATCAGCTGCCAACTATCTTTCCTGTATAAATTCTACAGGTTATTTTGTAAACACTATAAATAGTTTAAGTTAGGTTTTTTTGAGGAGAGTTCGATCAGTAGAGAATTATCCATTATATTTTGAAGCTTTTTTTAGGTTTTTAGAGTAGTTTATTGTTCTCTCTTGGAAAACCCATTTTGGGGATTGTAAATTTTGCCTTGTACTCAGTGTTGATCAATCAAGCTTGTGGGTTTGGAACTTGTGGTACCTATTTCCTTCATTGATATTTGTGAAACTCTCAACTATGTCTATTATTTACATGTTTGTGTGCTTTATCTTAGCCATGAGTATCTAAGCACCCACAACTTGGGGTTATGGGAACCATGAGTAGTTGACTTGATATGACCTAAGTTTTGCGCATGTCTATGATTGGGGTTTTGCATGTATTGTCTATTTCCCTTCATGATTAATGTTGTTTGGTGATGGCCAATACTAAACCCCGCCTACTATCACGATCCCGACGAAGGTAGTGACAATTAGGAAAAGAAAAGTAGATGATAGGATTCGGTTGATGTGTTCCCATTTAATTGACCAAATCTAACCAAGGGGAGGTTGATTGGGTTAATAGTAATAGTTTGTTGGCATTCCATGGTAGCCGACCAGGTGTCATGGTGAAATTCGATCTTCACCTTCACAAGAAGGCTGGAAGAACGTAAGTTAGCATCCTGCATGCAAATCACCAATTATAGCTATCCAATTGGTGATTTGCATGCAATTACCCTATATAACATAGCTACAATTGATGATTTACGTGCAGGACGCTAACTTAGGTTTATCCAGCCCTCTTGTGAAGGTGAATGTCAAATTTCACCATGGTGCTTCATCGGCCACCACGGCATGCCAACTAACCGTTACCAATAGTCCCAGACAACCTCACCTTGGTCAGGTATGGTTGATTAGACTAGAACACATCAATCGAATTCTGTCATCTACTTCCCTTTTCCTATTCGTCACTACCTTGGTCGGGATCGTGATAGTAGGTGGAGTTTGGTGTTGGCCACCACCAAACAACAATAATCATTAAGGGAAATAGATAACACATGCAAAAATCCAATCATAGAAATGCAAAAAACCTAGGTCATTTCAATGTCAACTACCCATAGTTCCCATAGCCCCAAGTTGCTGACAATGGCAAAACACACAAGAATGCAAATAATAAACATAATTGAGAGCTTTACCAATACCAATGAAGGAAATAGGCCTCACAAGCTTGGTTGATCAACAATGAGTACAAGGCAAAGTTTGCAATCCCCAAAATGGTTTTTCCAAGAAAGAATAATAAACTAATCTAAAAAACTAAGAAAATCCTCAAAAAATGTATTTCTCAATAGTCTATGGTTGAATCCTTGTCCAACTCTCTGCTTAAAACCTAATTTAAGCTATATATAGTATTTATTAAAGTAACCCTAGAATTTACATAGAAAAGACAGTTGACATCTGATAAGTTACGCAGGTACAATTCGTAGGATGACCTACGAGTCGTAGTCAGGGTCTCATATCAGGTTCTTGGCATCTTGGACTAATATGGTACGACCCATAGGTATGAGTCGTTGCTTGAGCTACGACTCGTATATTGGTCTAGTTGTCTTAGTCTTTAGGTTTTATTCCAACATCTTGGATCTCTGATTCTTGCTATAAGTCCACTTATACGAGTCGTAGTGTAACTTACCACTTGTATGATGGCCTCGTAGGGGTGACCTCCACTTAGCAGATTTCTGAATTTTGGTCTCTGATTCTTGCTACGAAACCACCCTACGACTTATAGCTTGTGCTACAACTCGTAGGTTGGCCGTATGGCCTGTCCCTCAGCAAATTCTGCAACTTTTCTTCAAAATCATGCCAACCCAACTTTTCTGCAAAATTAACACAAAAACACATCAAAACACCAAAACTTCACTTTAAGAACTCAGAAAATCTCTTGTTTTAGGCACCAAATGTGTTGTATATTGACAATACATCAATATCCTCAACTTAGAATTATTGTTTGTCCTCAAGCGACGACTCAATCTACGCAGATAAAGAGAAATACATAACAACTATACTAATCGCATATGTAACAACTCTTCTAATTTGGATACCCAACTGCTATTTTCAAAACAGGGTTGAAAAGTTATCAAGCAAAAATGAACATAGTGAGAGACCTGGCAACCCAACTATGAAAAGCTAAGGAGCATCAACCGTCCATAATCACTGGTATAGTCATATGCTACTCAAGTAGTCAAATGCCCTCGCTGGAAAGAAGTCCCTCATACTCACTCAAATACATTTAAAATTCAACGACTGAGGAGGCATTCTCACTCTCACAATTGAAATTCAATGCATACTGACTAACACCATAGGCTTGCCTCTATAATCATCTTCTGGCTTCGAGATAAAGTGGAGTTGGATCACTTTAGGACTTATAGGCTTGTAACATAGGCTCAGGGTGCTTTGGTGTGGTATTTTGGGCAAGTAGTGACTAAAGCTATCCTTGAACCATGTTTACCAACATGTTTTGCATTCATAATCCAACCCTTGTTAATCAATCCACCTTTTTTCTCTTGTTTTGAACTTTTCTTGAGTGCTTTCTTTCTCTTTTTCAGTTAGGCCTTCATTTCAAACTTATTTTTCCTACCTCTTCTCACTTTAAGGAACTTTTCTTCTTTTCCTTCACTCGGTTTATGCTTTTTTTATTTCTTTCTTGATTTCCCAACTAGCCACCTTATTAACATTACTTTACCACAATAAGGGCCACCCTCAACTTAGGCTTTTAGCCTCAGGTAAAGTACATAATATCGATGCCTCAAACCAGGGCAACCAACTGCAGCCACCCTCAACTTAGGCCTTGGCCTCAATCAAGGTTCACATGTTCAAGGGTAGACCAGGGCCAATATCAAGGCATTTCATGAAACAACCTTAAACTAACAAGGTATCAAGAAAGAATGAGTACATGATAAGCTCAAAAGTTTGGAGCAAAGGATTCGCTCACTCATCTGGTGGGTCATTTAAGCTAAAAGTGGTTTCACTCAAAGAACAAAGGCCTATGATCCTATCCATATCTACCATATCCCCAAACCAACTTTAGAGTAACAAGGCAAGTTCTGGGTCCATATAAGATGAATGAATGCAACAAAATAAGCTCACAGCAGATAAGGCAATTCCATCGACAATCAAGACTCACAGGTGATGCTTTTGTTCTCAGCTTACCTTCACAATATCATAACAAACATTGCCAGATATTCAAAGATGTATGAATGCATCAATAATCACAACCTCAAAAATTTTAAGGGCACCCAATTTTTCATCAAAACATTGAAAATAAATTTAAAATTATGTATATGTCAATAGATAATACTACTATGAATTTATTCATTATCTACACTACCTAAACATGCTGGTTCAACAGAAAAGTAAACATCCACAAGGAAAAATAAGCACGACAAGAAAACCTTGGGATCAAAAATAAGGGAAGTTATAGATGAGGCTAACCTTAATCTATAACTTCCACCACCCCACCAAAAGATGATACTTTGTCCTCCATTAAAAACATAGAAATATATACATACATCCATTGAAAACCAAAAATTAACATCCAAAATGTAAGTAAAAAGAACATCCAACATAAGAATGTTTAAACATAACCAAAAACCAACATAGTAAAAAGATTATTTAAAAAGAGACAAAGAACAAAGTATCCAACATAAGAAAATGAGAATTGGAGTTAAAAGAAGTCAAACATCATGGTGCATCAAGCACTAGTCTCGGGCTGATCTGCGGGGTCCTAAGATTGCCTCTCCTCTGTAGCCGTATCGGAAGTAACCGCTTCAGGTGGGGTATGTTGTGCTCTCTCTCTCTCTGAATAGCCGCTAACAAAAGCGACTCCTGTACCACCTCCTCGGGTATGGTCTCCTCTTCCTGTCTCGGCTTCTTCGGGGTCAGCTCTGGGTCAACGTGCTTGAGCGGCCTCTTCCCATGGGTGTCCGGATGGTCGGTGAGCAAATCAAACGCCTCATCTCCTATCGGTGCTACCTACGGGGTTAGACTTGCGTCGGCAAGCCCAGCTCCCTCAAGCATTCTGTGGACTCTAGTCTCAAATGCAACGACCCGAGCATCCACTTCTCGGACTCTCTCATCAACTAAATCTCGTGTAAACACCCTCATCCTCTCCTCAAAGTCCCGAGCAATCTGATGAATCAATGGCCGGACCCGTGCTGACAACTCTCATAGCCTAGCCTCTACTACAGCCACCCTACATAGTAAACCCTGAAAAGCAACAACATAGAAAAGAGGTTCAACCTGTAAAAAAGATGTTGCTGGTGCTGGAGTGCTAGAGAATGGTGTAGATGCGATCTCAACAGTTGTCGTGGGCTCTGCAGTGGCTGGAATAGTATCAGTAGTAGCTAGGTAACCCCAGAATCTGATGCTCTAACGGGAATGGCTCTGGGATAGCTAGAGAGCTGCTCGTGGTAAGGCCACTAGATTCTCATTAGCCTTTATCAGGCTCAGATCTATAGTGCGTGTGGCCTCTACATGAGGGTCGCGGTGAGGATCGATAGAAACACCTGTTGCACTGCATAGTCGATGGCTTAGAACTAGAAATGGCAGTGAGGTGCTTTTCTGAGCTGCAGCCTCGTGAATCTGCTCCGAAATGATCCAGGCTCAATGTATAGCATAATCAATTGGAATGTTGGCCAACAGTACTCCTTTCCCAAGGGTGATCACATTATCCGTGAAGGTTGTCCTAATACGCCAATGGATAATGGACCACTAAAACTTGGCACGGAATGGGAGGTGTGCTTTACTATGGGATCTGCGTAGTTTGTGACCCACATCAGCTCTACACCCTCTTCGTAGATTTAACCGGTGATCCACCATAGCAACTCTGTCCTGGCCCCGATATCCTTCCCAATCACCACTCTCCTTATTTTAATAATACGGCTATCATACTCTACGGTGGGCTGAGGCATTCTATAATCGGGCCTAAATTGCACATGTCGAATTGTCTCCTCCGAGATATTAACTCTCCTCCCTTGGACTGTCACCACCCGTAGCCTTGGCTGCTCAATTGGCCTTTTGTTCTTCGGCAACCCCTGGTGGAGTGTAGCAAGATGCACCGTATAGAACTCATGGACTATGTAAGGGGCATATTTTCCCAGCTGTTTGTGGTCCACCGTAGTCTGTGTTCATCCAACCCAACATCCAATCCGGGTACTCTATCTATGCCTAAGGTATTCAACCTGAACTCCTTCATGAAATTAGCGAACCGGCTAGCCTTGCCCCTTAGGTTGCAACCCCTGGTCGTATATTTCTTTCATTCCAGGGAAACACCATTTACAATAAGTTGGGGGTCGGGACTGGACCTCCTATTGATGGGTTTAAGAGGTGCTATCGGACTCTGAGTCAGAGCTGGAATGTGAAGGGGTCATCTGTGGTAAGCTACTATCTAACCCGTCCCCGTAACCCTGTTGTTCCTCCTCTTCAGACTAGGAGGGACTACTAACTTTCATGGGTTTCTGTGCTGCAAGTGCCTGAGTTTGGGTTCTATTGGCCTCCGGGTCTACCCTGACTCTGTGGACTTTTACAGATCCTTTTGAATGCTCGGTCTCGAAGGATTCATCCATCAACCTCCATTAAAGAGTTCAGATTGCACGCTTATCTTTAGGTGGCATTTATCTACAAACAAACAACAAAGAAATATGTAAGTTCAAGATGTTCGATCTATTAAAACACATAACAAAGAACAAAGAAACAAAATCAACTCAAAAATAGAAATTCACTAGTGCAACTGCAGGTTTGTAGATACGAGTGCAGTTACGACTCGTAGGGTGACCTACGAGTCATATACTATCCTAGTAGAACTAATTATGCCTTCGAAAATGCTTTCTGATCCCAGATACAAGACACAGTTACGAATCGTAGGGTGACCTACGAGTCATAGTCTTGGCTTGTAGCCATTTTCAGAAACATTCTTCATAACTCAGATAAGCTTACGAGACTCTCACTACGAGTTGTAGATGGAACTACGAGTCATATGTGAGTCTCATATGAGAAATATGAAGAAACCACAGATGACTGCAACTTGCTACAAGGGACCCTTACTACTCGTAGAGAAGCCTATGAGTTGTAGGAGTTCCTCGTAGTAGGAAACAAAAGGCATCAATGGTGCCTAACATTTTCCCACAGCAAGGCAACACATTAAACCACGTAATCAGCACTCTTGGCATATAACAACAATTACAAATACTTGGCACATAATCAATTCCCCGGTCATATTATAAATATAGAACAATAGTCACCCCTTAGGAACAATTTACTTTAACAAAACATCAAGCACAATGCCAACCAACACTTTCAAAGCTCATACTTGACATTAAAAAAATATTCCAAAGGGATGCAATGGTCATACCTATCAATTAAGTCAAACCCCATAATTTGAACCATAAGCATCACACCCATATCCCCTAAATTTCAACTCGGACAACTATTCAGACCATGCATAGGCAACAATCACACACTATATCCCATGAATGAATCATAATTTGTGCAATCATCATCACCCATTAAGGAATTTCAACACAAGTAGGTTCACAACACAACCATTCAAAGCCTAAAACCCCCAGATTACAAGTCTAGTTCAATGCTCACTATGCGGCATGATTTAACAAGATCAAGCAAGACATATATTCATATAGGGAATAAATTAACCACAAAGTATTGCCAAAATGTAACCACGGAGCTTACCAATTGATCGTAGAAGTAAACCAAAGTGAAGAAAATTGAAAATCAAGTCAAAACCCTAGAAATTGGTAACCTCACCGGAATCCTTGCCAAAAAATTGACATGGGTGGTCGAGAGTTGTGCCGAAAAAGAGAAAATAGAGGTTGATTCGGGTTTTTCGTCGCCTATTTAGGGTTTGTGATCGACACTAGGGGTCAAATAAGCAAACTGGGTCGAGTTTTAAAAATCTACAGATTAGGGTATGAGACCCCGACTACAAGTCGTAAGTTGTTCTACGACTGGTAGATCATGGTCTTGAAGCAGACCCAACACTTGTAAAAAAAATTTAGGAATCATACTTGGGCACTATGAACCCCACTGACGACTCATAGGGAACCCTACGAGACGTAAGGTTGGCTCGTAGTGTATGTGCCAACTTCTGATACTCACTGCTTCTCTCTACGAGGCATGACTACGAGTCGTAGTCCTGACTACTACTTGTAGGCCTGATTGTAGAAGCTACTCCAAGTGCCATTTTTCAAATCTCTAGTTCTTCAATTCTCACATGCAAACCAAATCTCAAAACACAACAATTCCCAAAATATTACCATTGCACCAGTGTCTTTCAATCATAAAAACAAACTTACACCTTCTGCCTAAGAATTTCAACAATCAAACACACTTACAATAAGCCAAAAATTATCAAAAATGCTTGTGTACTCCCATGAAGTGCCTTGTTCAATGTCGTGGCTCGACTTTGTCACCGTCCTTCATCAACCATCATCAAAGGTCCACACCTCACTCTTGCACTCATCTAAGTGTTTCATGGATTGGCGAATTTTGAATATGACCTCTGCATCATTAACCCTAAACCGCAGTTGACCTGAATCCATATCCACTAGGGCTCTCTCAGTGGGCAGAAATGGTGTTCCCAAAATGATGGGCACCTCAAAATCAACTTCGCAGTCATAAAGTACAAAATCTGCCGAAAAGATGAATTTATCAACTTTAACAAGCACGTCCGAAAGGATTTACTCCAGCCTTTTTATGGTATGATCTACCATAAGCAACCTCATTCTTGTCGGGGTAGGAGTACCAAGGCCAAGCTTTTTAAATACGGCAAGACACATTAGATTGATGCTCGCTCCTAAGTCACACAATGCTCTTGCGAACTGACATCACTAATGGTACAGGGGATGATAAATGCACCGGCGTCGTCTCGCTTTTGAGCAACGCATTTGGTCATAATCGCACTACATTGTTGGAGTTCTTGCGAGAACTCTTGGCTCAAAGTGCATTTTTTGGTGACCAAATCCTTCATATACTTGGCATACCCAGGCATTTTCTCTAGAGCTTCTAGGAGGGGAATGTTGATGGAGAGTTGCTTCAACATCGAGAGGTAGTGTTTGAATTTACCCTCCTCTTCCTTTCTCTTAAGCCTTTGCGAGAAAGGAGGAGGAGGTTTGGGAATTGATTTCATTTTCTCCTGCTCCCTTATGTCTTCTTGCTGCATCTCGACAATCTTTGGGTCTTCTTCCTCAACTAAGACTTCACCACCAAGACCCTTTTCATTAACTTCATCCATAATTACCTTCATAGGGGGATCTATGGTGCTCTTGCCACTCCTAGTCATCACCACCATGCAATGCCCTTAATTCTTTGGGTTTTGAACCGTGTTGCTAGGTAATGTGCCCTTTTGGCGTTGGTTAAATTGTGAAGAAACTTGCCTAAATTATTGTTCAAGTTGCTTAATTGCCACCAAGTGAGACTCTATCTTTTCGTTAATACTTGAGATATCTGCTTTCATTCCCTTTAGAGTTTCATCTTGATGGTCGGCTCGTTACAACAATTTTTCAAACATTTTTTAAAATAATTTTTCAAACATTTCTTCAAACATTGCCTATATGTACGCATTTTTCTTATGTTGCCAATCTCTTGTTGCCTTGTATCCTACATATTTAGTACATTCAATTGTACTAACGCATATTCTTTGCCTAAATGATGTTACCATGTAGGAACCGAAGCTCCACTTAATCATCTTTCCTCTCCACTTGGCTAGTACTATCTTTAAAGCAAGTGTGGTGAGTTCTCAACTCCGAGGATGATATCTTTTGATCTTATATTACGCAAAGAATCTTTTCTTTAATTGTATGCCTTTGATTATGAGGGTGAGCCCAGAAAGTTATCTTGGCCTCCACTCAATTCTATGTTTAGAGGTGTTGTTGGACAAGTTATGTGATGATGTTTTGAGCTTGACTCTCTTGACTCTTGTATGTTTTTAAGCCATGAAAGACTCGCTTAGCCCCTTTATCCTTATCTTATGTTCTCTTGTTATTGTTTAATTGCTTCCGCAACCAAGGATGTGCAATTTATGCTAAGTAGATTTTTTGGGGTCCCTTCGTGTTCCCCGTTCGTCGTGTCATGTCTAGGCACTAGATCCAGGTCGTGACAAGTTTCTCTTATCTGACAATAATCACTTATGATCCAGTGATTGTACAACAATCTCACTGATGCCACAGTTGTTCCATACTTGCCAGGTAGGGAACAAATCGAAACCATAATGGACAAGTCCAAATAGAGACAACAATCTATAAGTCCTCAATTGATTTTAGGGACTTCTAATTAGAAGAAACCTCAATATAATGTGATGTGATGGTCCTGTCCTCACCTATGCTTTGCTACGTAGTTTGACGTGTGCAATTTGGATTAAATCTTTCTCTTTTGGTGCTCGATACTCCTCCTATGACTCAATGCTCATAAAATAATCCATCCAATAAAACTATCTGAATCAGCCTCATGAATGCACTCATCATTGAATAAGTCTCATAGAGACTCTCATCATCTCATCAATCAACATCTCAATCAATAGCTTAAGGCTTAGAACAAGTATTAGGGAACAATCAAATAGACAAATCATTAGAGTTCATTTGGTATGACTCATGGACCATCAAATACTATCAGTCTATCATCATTCTCACATTCACAATCATAATCTCTATCAACATTCTCAATAAAGGCTCTAGACTCAATCCCTATCTTCTTTCATGTATGCTTTAATAATTAACATATGGGGTTATACAATATCTCATGAAAAATATTAAATTCATGAAAATAATTTCATGATGATCATCAACACAAGAAAATACATGTAATTAATAGAATTTTCAAGAAAACCCATCAAGAATAATGTATGGACTCATAAAGAATCAACACTCTTCTAAGACCATCTAAGGGGAACATGAGAGAATAATCTCATGCTTTTAGTATATCCTTACATACCTGGAATAAAGTTTTACTAATCAACATTCAAGAATTTCCTTGAATTCTTCAATCTATGCTTCCCTCTTCTCCTCTCTAGAGTCCTAGCTTTTTAAGTGTTTAGGAAAGGACATAGAACGGCGTTTTAGACCCTATTCATATATCAAAATGATCAAATTTCATCTGTATTGAGTTTAGGAGGGATTGGGAATTAACTGGAATGCCGAAATTGCCCAGTCTGCAACACGGACTGGGCATGGACATATATATTTTTTTACCCAAAATTTTTCTGAACAAGTTTTCCAATTTCCGTCAAAAAACTTTAAAAATATATAAGTATAGGTCTACATCCCAGGCATGTCGTGCCTTGGGCGCGCACCGACATTGGAAATTATCTCAGATCCAAAAAAAAAATTGGATCCGATAGCTCTAAAATTCGAACGAGACCATTTTTTCACTCAATTTTCCACGATGATTACATATCCACTCTCATATTTGCAAACAGAGCATGGGAAGATGCATTACACGCATACCTCTATTCTAAGGGTATTTCAGTAATTTTGCTGGGTGTGACATATTATAGGGGTGAGTTCGGAAGAGAAGGCAAACTTGCTACTACCAATTGAAGGGTGTTGCACAAATTTGGTTATCTCAATGGAAGCTAGAGAGGGGGAACAATGACCCTATCCCTTGGGAGGAATTTAAGGCTGCCTTCCTCAATCGATTCTTCCCCATTGAGTTGAGAGAGGCAAAGATGATGGAGTCCATGAATCTTAAACAAAACTCTATGAGTCAGAGGGAGTATTCCATCAAATTCAATAAGCTCTCACAGTATGCTCTGCACTTGGTTACCGATCCTAAGGCAAGAATGAACAAGTTTGTGTCGGGGGTGTTCGACTTGGTGAATGAAGAATGTCGCACCGCTATGATTATGGGTGATGTGGAATTATATCGCTTATGACCTAGGCCGAACAACTTGAGGGGAAAGTCCTAAGAAGTGGAGGAGTAGGGAGTCCGAGAGGGCTCAATTTGATGGTGGCTTTCAAGGTACCAAGGGTTTCCATTTACGACAAGGTCATAAATTTCAAGGTCAAGGGTCCTCTAATGCTCCAAACAAAAGGTTCACTAATGATGGGGTGCCTAACCCAAGGTTCCAAGGTGGCAATGGTAGGGTAAGTTTTTCAGGATTCCCAAAATGTGGAAGGAATCATAATGGCAAGTGCTTGAGGGGGTCAAATGCTTGGTATGGGTGTGGAAGAGTAGGCCACAAGATTGTTGATTACCCCTATGCTCAAAACAAGGGCAAGGATGGTCGTTCTCAAGGACAAGTTGGTCATGTTGATCAAAAGGCCCAAGGTTGCCGATAAGGGAGTACTCCATGTCACAATCAGTTTTATGCTCTCAAGGGAGGCAAGAAGTGGATGAAGTGTCCGATGTTGTTACTAGTATGTTAAAGGTTTTTTATTATAATGTGTATGCTTTGTTAGATCCGGCTGCTACTCTTTCTTTCATTACTCCTTTTGTTGACAATAATATTCATGTGTGTCCTGAATTATTGTTTATACCTAATGAGGTGTCTACCCCCGTTGGTGTGTCAATTATTGCTAGACGAGTCTATCGTGGTTGTCTCGTGTCTATATTGCATAAATTCTTGCCTTGTGATTTTGTTGTTGTAGATTTTGACATTATTCTTGGGTTGGATTGGTTATAGACGTATCGTTATTCAATTGATTGTAGAACCCACAAAGTTAGGTTCCAAATTCCTAATGAACACATCTTTAAATGGGAAAGTCGTAATTTGGTGGTTAAGGGTAGGTTCATTTCTTGTCTTAAGGCTCGAAAATTTATTTTTAAGTGTTGCATTTTCCATCTTATAAGGCATGGGGCTATTGAGTCTATAGTCCCTCCTATTGAGTCGGTTCCGATAGTCAATGAGTTTCTTGATTTCTTTCCCGAAGAGCTTCCCGGTGTTCCTCTTGAAAGGGAAACAGACTTTTGTATAGAATTCCTTCCCGATACACAACTATTTCCATTCCTCCTTACCGTATAGCCTCGGTAGGGTTAAAGGAGTTGAAGGATCAATTGAAGGATTTATTGGAGAAGGGTTTCATAAGGCCTATCAAGTCATCTTGCGGTGCACCAGTGTTGTCTGTAAGAAAGAAAGATGGTTCACTTAGAATATGCATCAACTGCCAATAACTCAATAGGGTTACTATAAATAACAAGTACCCTCTTCCAAGGAGAAATAGCCTATGTGACTAACTACAAGGGGCTAGCCATATTTCTAAGATTTATCTTCAGTCGGGATACCATGAAATGAGGGTAAGGGAGTGTGGCATTCTCAAAACTACTTTTCGGACCAGGTATAGACATTTCAAATCTGTGGTGATGTTATTTGGTTTAACTAATACACCGACAATATTTATGGATCTCATGAATAAGGTCTTTAAATCTTACCTTGACATGCTTGTGGTAGTCTTCATAGATGACATATTGATTTATTCCCAAAGTGCAGAAGAACATGTGAGTCATTTGAGGGTAGTGTTGCAAATCTTGAGGGAGGAGAGGTTGTTTGCTAAATTGGACAAATGTGAATTTTGGTTGAAGGAGGTTGCATTCCTAGGGCATGTGGTGTCGGGTGATGGAATTAAAGTGGACCCTAAGAAGACGGAAGTGATAAGAAATTGGCCTAGGCCCTTGACTCCAATGGATATTAGGAGTTTCTTGGGCTTGGCGGGGTACTACCTGAGGTTTGTGAATGGTTTCTCTTCAATTGTTTTCCCTATGGCAAAATTGATACAAAAAAGGCAAAATTTGTTTGGACCGATGAATGTGAAAGAAGTTTTCAAGCTTTGAAAGACAAGCTTATCTTTGCTCCTCTTTTGGCCTTACCGGAAGGACTAGAAGGATTTGTGGTTTATTGTGATGCCTCAAGGATTGGTTTTGGATTTTGTATTGATGCAAAATGGTAAGGTTATAGCATATGTTTCTCGGCAACTTTAGGTGCATGAGTGTAATTATCCCACCATGATCTTGAATTAGCTTCCATGGTATTTTCTTTGAAAAATGGCCTCATTATTTGTATGGGGTTCATATAGATGTATTTACCGATCACAAGAGTCTCCAATATGTGTTCACACAACGAGATCTTAATTTGAGACAAAGAAGGTGGTTAGAACGGTTTAAGGATTATGACATGAGTGGGCACTATC
>JAPFFP010070558.1:0-24389 GCA_026153255.1 Solanum medicagineum
ATAGTCTTCCTCATGAAGTTCTATAAGGGGTCCAACAAGCAAGAACTACAGAATAACATCTGCAATTTTAAAAGGGTGTCAGGAGAATCTTTGGTAGCATCTTGGGAAATGTATAAGAAGTGCATGGAATCAAACCAAAACCATTGTCAGACAGATGAAGAACTAGTAGCTAGATTCTATCGAGCACTACACTTTGCATAATAAGGACATGCTGATGCCTTATTCATAGGGGAGTGTTAGGCATTTCTGAGGCAACCATTCAGTGAAATCATCGAATACATAGATAAGTTATCTGCTATCATGCAAATTTATCAACCATTGCAAAAGTAGTTAGCAGCATCAACTGGTATATCCGAGAGAGCCCCAAGCACTACTGAAAAAGTGAGTACACCAAATTAGCTCAAGCTACCACTTGCAATACATCAGTGATAAACTCTTAAGGATTGAGTGTATGCTTGAACAAGTGCTTATTAAAACCAATGAACCAGAATAGGTTATACATAGATAAAGTTTAATGTTACCAAGGTGAATTACAAGGTGGACCAACAAGCAATATCAATACAAAGACTTGATGAAAAGGTTGAGCAAATAGCAACACCATTAGAACCTGTGCAAAGGGATCAGAGAAGGGGCCAGAGGAGTAAAGATGATACTCTCTCGACCCATGAGGAATTCTGAGTACTCATGGTGACAAAGTTGACCCACGACATTAAACAAGGCGCTTCTTGGGAGGCAACCCAAGCATTTCTTTGTTTCTGACTATTTTGAGACGTTTTCATTTGTTTAATTTATTGGATGGTCGTTTAATGTTTTGTTATGATTGTTAAGACTTTGAACTAGCTGCATTATTCTACATTTTGGTATATTGAGTGATTGGTTGCAGGAACAAATTAGAAGCTGAGGAGTAGAGAGATTAATGCTTGGACAAGCATCTACAAGTAGGCCTACGAGTCGTAGTCACCACTAATACTCGTAGTCATTCCTCGTGGAGGAAAAAAGTGACTATGGCAAGTTGGCACACACACTAAGAGCCAACCTTATGACTTGTAGGGCCCCCTAAGAGTCGTAAGTGGGGTTCATAGGCTTTGCATTTTAAATTTTTACAAGTTTTGGGTCTGCTATGAGATCACGACCCTACGACTCGTAGTCGAGGTTTCGTAGACCTCGCCTGCATAATTTAAATAGTGACTCGGTTTGGAATATTAAAAGAGTAACATCTTTTGGCTCCTCATTCCCTCTCTGAAACAGTTTTTTTCCCTCTGTAACCCCCCAAACATTATTTTCACTATTTCATTCATCCTTAAACCATTCTTCTATCAGCATATCCCAAAAAGTGAAATTCACTAGGATTTCTGCTTTTACTCTCCTTATCATCACATCTTCATCTTACATCTAGTAAGTTTTCGTGGTTAATACCTATGAGATAATCTTACTTTGTGGATATTGGAATGAATATTGTGTGATCTAGGTAAGCGAAACCATTTGTAAGTGATTATGGCAGTTTGAATTGTATGATTTGAAATTGCCTACATCCCTGTAGTGGTTAGGTTCTCTGTTTCTACCCTTGCTTGATAATTATGAAGTTTGATATGGTCATTGAGTGCATTTGTTTCATGATATATGGGTAATTATCTTTGAGACCTTGTTGGGGTTGAAATTTGTGGGTGTTGGGGTGTTATAATCTTGTTGCTATGAAAGACTCGTGTATCAACTTGAGTAACCCTTTGTATGCCTCTGTATGTGTTACACTATTGTTGAAATTGGGTAAAGTGGGATTGACCTCCACTTAGCATATTTCTGATTTTCGATCCCTTCTTCTTGCTACAATAACACCCTATGACTCGTAGCCTGGGCTACCACTCGCAGGTGAACTTGTATTTTCTTCCAAAATCATGCCAACCTAACTTTTCTGCCAGAATAACACAAAAACACATCAAACTCATAAAAAGTTGCACTAAGAACTCACAAATCAATTCTTTTTGGCATCAAATATGTTGTATTTTGACAGCACATCAACACCCTGAACTTAGAGTTGTTGCTTGTCCTCAAGCGACGACTCAATCCATGCAAACAATGAGAAATACATAGCAGCTATATCAATGGCATATACATCATTAACTCTAATCCAGGTACACAACTATCATTTTCAAAACCAGATTGCAAAGCTACTAAGCACAACAAAAACATGATGATGAATGGAAGCCCAACTATGATAAGCTAAGAAGCATCAACCATCCACAATCACTGGTATAGCTATATACTAATCAAGTGGTGCAAATGGCCTCACAGAAAAGAAGTCCCTCTTCTCACTCAAAAAGCATTTAGAATTCAGTGACTGAGGAAGCATTCTCATACTCAAAAATGAAATTTATACAAAATGACTAACACCATGGGCTTGCCTTTATACTCATCTTTCAGCTTGTTGACAAGGTGGATTTGGATCATTTTAGGACTTAAGGGCTTATAACATAGGTTCAAGAGGCTTTGGTATGACATTTTAGGCAAGTAGTGACTAAAAGCTATCCTTGAACCATGTTTACCAACCTTTTACCTTCATAATCCAACCATTTTCACTAAATCAACCCTTATTCTCCTATTTCAAGCTTTTCCTGAGTACTTTCTTTCTCTTTTCAGCTGTAGCTTATTTTTGAACTCATTTCTTGCTAATTTTTCCCAATTTAAGGCACTTTCAATCTCTTTTTCCTCCCTGGCCTCATGGTTTTTCATTTATTTCTTTAGTTTCCAACTAACCATCTTATTGTTATTACTTTACCACAATAAGGGCCACCCTCAACTTAGGCTTTTAGCCTGAGGTGAAGTACACAATATCTATTCCCCAAACTAGGGCCACAATTTGTAGCCATGCTCAACTTAGGCTTTTAGCCTCAATCAAGGTTCACATGTTCAAGGATAGACTAAGGCCAATGTCAAGGTATTTCATCAAACAAGGTTAAGCTAGTAAGGTGTCAAGAAAGAATGAGTACATGAGAAGCTCAAAATTTGAAACAAGGATTTACTCACTCATTTTCTAGGTCATTTATGCTAAAAGTGGGTTCACTAAAATAACAAAGGCCTAAGATCCTTTCTAAATCACTCACATCACCAAACTAATTTTAGAGTAACAAGGCAAGTTCTGAGTCCATACATGATGCATGAATGTAGCAAACTAGGCTCACAAACACATGACGTTGCACCCACAATCAAGTATAGACTCACAGGTCATGCTTCCAGCCTATCAAAACAAACATTGCCAAATAGTCAAAATGCATGAATGTTTCAAAACCACAATCTCAAAAATATTGAGGGTACCTAGTTTTTCATCAAAATTTAAAAAGCATTTAAAGACTATGTATATGCCAACAGATAACACTACTATGTATCTACAAACTATCTACACTACCTAAAACATGCCGGTTCAACAGAAAATTAAACATCCACAAGGAAAAAGAATCACGGCAGGAAAACCTTGGGATCAAAAATAGGGAAAGTTATTGACTCGAGGCTACTCAGATTTCACCTTAATCCATAACTTCCCACACTCCACCAAAATAGAATACTTTGTCCTCAAAGTAGAAACACGTATGAAAACCAAATAACGAAAGCACCAATATATATATATATATATATATATATATATATATATATACACACACACACACATTAAAAACCAAAAACTAGCATCCAAAACATACGTAATAACAACATCTAACATAAAAACATTTAAACAAATCCAAAAATCAACATAACAAAAATATTGTCTGACAGAAAGAACAAAGTATTTATATATAAAAGATAAGGGCTGGGGTTAAAAAGATTAAACATCATGTTATATCAAGCACCGGCATCTGGCTGGTCAACTGGGTCCTAGGTCACGACCTCCTCCTTAGCTATCTGGGTCGCAATTGTACGTGAGCTACCCTCTCCATGTGAAGTCTGCTACTCCTTATATCTTTGTATAGCTGCCAACAGTATCGACTCCTGAACCATCTCCTTAAGTATCGGATCCTAATCCGGTGTTGTTGGGTCATTAGGTCTAGGCCTCTTCTGGCTCATCTCTGGGTCATCTTGCTCGAGGGGCCTCTTCCCATGGGTATGCGGGCAGTCAACTAACCAATCAAACACCTCATCACTCGTCGGTGCCACCTTTGAGACTGCAACAAGAGCTGCTAACATCTACAATAAGTCGGCCTTAAATTTGGCCAATTCCTGTGTCACTCCGCTCGTATCAGCAGATCGAGCACTCTTAAGTCTCCGCTGGAATCTCGCCTCAAATGTATTTACTCTTACATCCACCTTCCTAGCTCTCTCATTTACCAATGCATGGGCAAATGCCTTTACCCTCTCCTCGGAGTCTCGATGGTCTGGCTGACCCATGGTCTGGCCTGAGCTACTAAAGGCTGTAGCCTGGACTCCACTATACCCACCCTGCGCACTAATGCCTGAAAAGCAACATTAGAAATAATAGATACAACCTATAATATGGATATTGTTGGTGCAGGAGTTCTGGAGGATGGTGTAGACTCAATCTCAATAGTTAAAGTAGGCTCTGTAGCGTCTGGAGTACTACTGGTGGTAGCTGGGGTCTAACCCTGAGTTTGAGGCTCTACTAGGAATGTTTCTGGAACAGGAGGTGGAACAACTCTTTGTAGGGCTACTGGGTTCTCATCAGCCTTGATTATCTTGGGGTCTATCATACGCTCAGCCTCTACATGAGGGAATGACAATGCCTGCTGGATACGGACTGCCGACTCATGGATCTGCTCTGCCATAATGCGAGCCCAGTCAATTTCATACCCTGCCAAGATACTAGACAACAACAAAGCCCTCTCCAATGTGATCACAGTATCCGTAAATGTGGGTCTGATGCGCCAACAGATAATGTACCACTAAAACTTTGCCCTAAATGAGAGATGGGTCTTGAGAATATACTCAGTGTGGTTTATAACCCATGTTGGCTCAATATCTTCCTCACAAATTTGGCTTGCTATCCACCTAAGAGCTCTGTTCTTAGCCCGGCATCCTTCTAATTAACTCCCTTTCTCATATTTGCAATCCTATGATCATACTCCGTAGTGGAATGTGGCACTCTGTAATTTGGCCCAAATTGTACCCTCCAAATACTTTCTTCTGAGATATCAACAACCTCACCCCTGACCAGGACTTTACTCAATTGTGGCTACTCAATGGGCTTCTTGTGCCTCTAAAGATTGCTACGTACTGTAGCACAGTAGGAGGCATAGAATTCCCGGACTAGGTAGGGGGCGTACTTTCCAAACACTTGTGATGGCCATCCTAGCCCATTGCGCTCAATATCAGCCTCTAGCCCTGTGAAACTGCTTAGCCCTGAGTCTTTTAACCTTGCCCCCTCATGGAATCTCCGCACCAGCCTTCTTTGACTTTTTGCTTCCAGTTCTTTTACGTAAATCTCTCTTATTCCTGGGACTCACCACCTCTTGTTTTGGGGATCTGTGGAGGTGATGGTGCAGGTAGAATCGGCTGGCTATAGGGGAGTTGTCTCCTTCGGCTGATCTTGAGATACTTCAAGAGAATCGGACTCACAAAGTAAAGCATCACCATTTGACCCTTCTTCGTCACCCTCCTCTTTAGACTGCGAGGGGCTATCCACTTCCATCGGAACCCTTTTTGTTTGTGATCTTGTCAAGGGAATGTTAGCTTTAGAGTCAGGGTACACATTAATCTCCTCAGTGGATTGATAATCATCCAATGTTTCATCTCGCGGTCGATGTCCTGAAGTTGACGCAGCATCCCTTCGACCTCTTGGATTGTCTCCGAAAAATCACCACATACCAAAGCATGAGTCCCATGATGTTTTGTTCCAACAAACAAATAACACATAAACAATCAAATAAAAAATAATAAAATTACTCAAGTAAAAACAACTGAACCAGGTGCAGGATTGCAGGTACGAGGTGAAGGTGTGACTCGTAGGGTGACCTATACGCCGTACTGTAGCCTCGTACTACCAAGTTATCAGAGAAAAATGCATTCTGGAATCATCTGTGAGATGCAAGTATGACTCGTAAGGTTGTCCTATGAGTCGTAGTCTGTGCTCGTATCGCATTCCAGAAACATTTTGAAAATTCGGATTTGAGCCACAAGACTACCACTACGAGTCATAACAAGTGCTACGAATCGTAGGTGAGTCTCATATGGTAAATATTATGGCACCATAGATGACTGTTACTTTCTATGAAGGGCCACTACATCTCATAGGGTGACCTACGACTAGTAATGGGCCCCCATAACAGAAAACAGAGAGCACCCTGGGTGCCTAACCTTTCCACAATGACCAAAAGGTAACCAGGAAGCACAAGAAATCAAAAACACATAGTTATCCCTATAATAAATCTAATCACTCCACTTTACCAGATATCCCACAATGAAACATGAATCCTCCTTTTGGGTCAAAACATTTCAACAATTTCACTTTATCCAATTTCAACAATAGTATAACACACACAGAGGCATACAAAGGGTTACTCAAATTCATACATGAGTCTTTCATAGCAACAAGATTATAACACCCCAACACCTACAAATTTCAACCCCAACAAGGTGTCACAAGATAACTACCCATATATCATGAAACAAACGTACTCAATCACCACATCAAACTTCATAAATATGAAGCAAGGGTAGAAATAGAGAATGTAATCACTACAGAGGTGTAGGCAATTCCAAATCATACTCCTCATACTACCATAATCACTTAAAAATGGTTTTGCTTACCCAGATCACACAATATTCACTCCAATACCCATAAAGTAAGATTGTCTCATAGGTATGCAAAACTTAACCACGAAAACTTACCAGATGAAAGATGAAATTGTGATGAGAAGGAGAGTAAAAGCCGAAATCCTAGTGAATTTCACTTGATGGGATATGCTGATAGAAAAATGGTCTAGGGAAGAATGAAATAGTACAAAATAATGTTTGGGAGTTGTAGAGAAAGAAAAACCATTTCAGGGAGGGAAATAAAGAGCCAAAAGATGGTAGTCTTTTAATATTCCAAACCGGGTCACTATTAAAATTCTGCAGGCTGGGTCTACGAAACCTTGAGTACAAGTCTTAGGGAATCCTATGGCTCATAGGTTCCGATCTCGTAGTAGACCCAACACTTGTAGAAATTTAAAATGCAAAACCTACGAACCCCATTTACGACTCTTAGAGGGCCCTACGACTCGTAAGGTTGGATCGTAGTGTGTGTCCCAACTTGCCATAGTCACTATTTCCCTCCACGAGGCATGACTACGAGTCGCAGTGGTAACTATGAGTCGTAGTGGTGACTACGACTCGTAGGCCTGCTCGTAGAGGCTGCTCCAAGCATTAATCTCTCCATTCCTTAGTTTCTAATTTGTTCGTAAAAACAATCACTCAAGATACCAAAATGTAGAATAATACAGCTTGTTCAAAGTCTTAACAGTCACAACAAAACATTAAACCACCATCCAATAAATTAAACAAATGAAAACGTCTCAAAATAGTCGGAAACACAAAAGATGCTTGGGTTGCCACCCAAGAAGCACCTTGTTCAACGTCATGGCTCGACTTTATCACCACAAGTACTCAGAATTCTTTATGGGTCGAGGAAGTCTCATCTTTACTTCTCTGGCCCCTTATTTGATCTCTTTGCACAGGTTCTAATCGGGTTGCTATTTGCTCAACCTTGTTATCAAGTCTATATATTGCGTATGTTTATTGGTCCACCTTGTTGCTTACCTTGATAGCATCAAACTTTATCTCCTGTACACCCTCTTCTGGTTCATTGGTTTTAATAAGGACTTGTTCAAGCATAGACTCAATCCTTAAGAGTTTATCACTGATGCATTGCTGGTGTGGTAGCCTGAGCCAATTTAGTGTACTCTCTTTTTTGGTGGTGCTTGAGGCTCGTCGGATGTACTAGTGGATGGTACTAACTGCTTTTGCATTGGTTGATAAACATACATGGTAGCAAATAACTTATCCACATATTCGATGATTTCCCTGAATGGTTGCCTCAGAAATGCCCAACACTCCCCTCCGAATAAGGCATCAGCATGTCCATGTTGTTCGAGTTTAGCACTTGGTAGAAGCTAGCTGCCAGTTCTTCATCAATCAGATAATGGTTCTGATTTGATGCCACGCACTTTTTATGCCTTTCCCAAGCTACTACTAAAGATTCTCCTGACACCCTTTTAAAAGTGCAGATGTTATTCTGTAGCTCTTGCTTATTGGGCCCCTTATAAAAGTTCATGAGGAAGACTCTCTGCACTTTCCCAACTTAGAACAATTACTGATGGGATAATCGACCATTATTTTACAGCTTCACTCCTAAGAGTCATGGGGAAGGCTTGAAGAGCCATGGTGATGTGCTATCAAAATACAACACATTTGATGCCTAAAACTAGGGATTTTGTGAGTTCTTAATGCGACTTTTTATGATTTTATGTGTTTTTGTGTTGTTCTTGTAGAAAAGTTAGGTTGACATTATTTTGAAAGAAAATTGTAGATTTTGCTGAAGCATAGGACATATGAGTTCACCTACGAGTCGTAGCCCAGGCTACGAGTCGTAGGGCATTATCGTAGTAAGAAAAAGAGATAAAAATCAGAAATCTGCTAAGTGGAGGTCAACCCTACGAGGCCACCCTACTAGTCTTAGGTCTCAGTACGACTCATATAGGTGTACTCGTAGCAGGAAACAGAAAGCCCAAACTTTGGATCAAAAACTGAAGGCCTAGACTATGAGAGGAGCATATGAGTCATAGCCCAAGCAATGACACGTACTGGTGGGTCGTACCAATTGAATCTACAATGCCAGGAACCTGATACAATACCCCGATTACGGCTCATAGGGTCGTAGGTCACCCTCCGAGTCGTACCTATGAGGCATACCAGCTGCTAACTATCTTTTCTATGTAATTTTTAGGGTTAAACTTGTAACTACTATAAATACTTTATGTTAGCGTTTTATGGAGAGATTCAAGATTTTAGACATTGAATGTGCCTTAGGATATTCTCTTAAGAATATTTTAGGACTTTAGCAAAGTTTTTCATTTTTCTCTTGGAAAATCCATTTTTGCGGAGTGCAAATCTCATATTGTATTCAAATTCAATATATCAAGCTTGTGGTTTGCAACTTTTGGTTCTTTCAACTTCTTTTATTTAGGTGAAACCCTCAACTATGTCTTGTTTTTGCATTTTTGTTGATTTTGCTTTAGCCTTTGGTAACTGAGCACCCACAACTTGGGGTTGTGGGGACTATGGGTAGTTGACTTGAGATCACCTAAGTTTATTGCATTTCTATGATTGGGGTTTTGCATGTACTGTCTATTTCCCTTCAATATGATTGTTGTTTGGTGGTGGCCAACACCAAACCCTGCCTACTATCACGATCTCGACCAAGGTAGTGACGAATAGGAAAAGGGAAGTAGATGACACGATTCAATTGATGTGCTCTCATCTAGTCAACCAAATCTAACCAAGGGGAGGTTGACTGGGACCATAGGTAATGCTTAGTTGGCACACCATGGTTGTCGACCAAGTACCATGGTGAAATTCAACCTCCACCTTCACAAGAGGGCTGGAAGAACCTAAGTTGCCATCCTACATATGATTGTTTTTTTGTTATCTAGGTTAATCGAGTCAACGAACCATGGGGAACACAATTCCCAACTTTTCCCTAAAATAAAGTGTTTTCCAGCGTCGTACTGTAGTGTTTATTTTTTCTTTTATTCTTGAATCCACAAAAACTCCCCCCCCCCACCTCCCATTTAGAGATTCTAGTTATAGATACTTGAAATGATTGGTAGTGAATTCTTCCATTCAAACCCTGTATTCCTTGTGGATTGACCTTAACCTTTGGTTAGGTTAACTGGTGATAGCGATGGCTTTCTTATTGGAGTGTGAACATCATTAAAAATTATGGTGCCGTTGCTGGGGAATACAACTAGGTCTTGACTTGATTTCACTATTAGTTAGTTCTAGTGGCAATTACTAGAGTCTTCTGTATTTTACTTTTACTTTTGTTTTGTTGTTTAGTATATTCACAGGTTGGTTGGCACCATGACCAACCAAAAGCTCTACATCGCAAATGACTTGTTGGAAACCTTGCAGAGATGAGCCATATTTTATAGACAACAGTCCGAAGACACCTAAACTCACCTGTAAAATTTTACTCAAACGTTGAGGGGAGTTATTGGGACAAGATATCCTGCTTGGGAGGCCATGGCTCTTCAAGTCTTCCCTATGACTCACCGGAGTGAAGCTGCTGAATGGTGGTCAATTTTCCCATTAGGTGTTTTTTCTAACTGGGGGGAGCTACAGAGAGTCTTCCTCATGAACTTCTATAAGGGGCCCAACAAGCAAGAGCTACAGAATAACATCTGCAATTTTAAAAGGGTGCTAGGAGAATCTTTGGTAGCAGCTTGGGAAAGGCATTAGAAGTGTGTGGCATCGAACTAGAACCATTGTTTGACCGAAAATGAACTGGCGGCTAGCTTCTATCCAGCACTAACCTTTGAATAGCACTGACAAGCTGATGCCTTATTCGGAGGGGAGTGTTGGGTATTTCTAAGGCAACCATTCGGCGAAATCATCGTATACATGGATAAGTTATTTGTTATCACACAAGTTTATCATCCAATGTAAAAGCAGTTAGTACCATCCACTGGTACATCCAAGGGAGCCCCAAGCACTACCAAAAAAGAGAGTACGCCAAATTGGCTCAGATTACCACCCTAGCTATGCATCAGTGATAAACTCTTAAGGATTGAGTGTATGCTTGAACAAGTGCTTAATTAAACCAATGAACAAGAAGAGGTTGTACAGGAGATAAAGTTTTATGTTATCAAGGTGGACCAACAAGCAATGGCAATTGAAAATGACCCCAAAAAGTGATCGAAAATATGCTTCGGAATGCCACGAATTTTAAATTCCATATATCTCAAAATTCATTTGTTATTTAGAAAATTCAACTTTATATTCTTTTTTAGAGGGTCAAAATTAGGTGAAAAGGGGTCTTATCCTAATTTCAGAGCGAAAGATTAATAATTATGAAATTCCAAGAATGCAATTTCCAGTGGCAAATCCACGTCGCTTCCGTAACGCACTACCATACAAAAGTGGACTATTTTTTTAAGTTCGATCTAGGACTTCTATGTCTTGGGCCTATGAGTTCCCAAACGTGTTTTTACCAGTCATATTTTACCCTCATATTACCCAAACATTTCCCAATACTCACTCAAACACTTAGCTATATTTTCACTCCCGAATTCATGTCCCAAACCCTCATCCTAAGCTAAGGTTCTCCGTCAAGGTTCTTCTACAATCATCAAGTCTCCATCTCCAATCTTCGCCAAGTTCATCTCTAAGCTAAGGTACGTGGGTTTCTTTCGTGGGTTCCTTTCACCCATGATACCCAAGCCTCCTTTTACTAAAATTGCATGATTTAAAGTTGATTTACAAATGTGTCTTACTTATTATGAAATTCACTGCACACTATGTTAAAGCGATGCAAAGTTGAGACTATTTTGCTATGTTTTGAGCTATAAATCTTGGATCTACTGTAAGATTTGATTAAGGATTTTGGTTTATTTTACTTGAGGGTGTTGCAAGGTGTTGATTTATGGTTTTACAATAGATTTTTTTGCATGATTTAATCTCTATATTTCATATGTTTATACTAGTATTACACACCCTCTATGTGTTTGATAAAATGTCCGAATGTGGTTTCTTGAGGAGTTGAAGGTCCAAAGCATGAGATATGATATGAATGACTATATGATGATGAAATGAGCTAATGTATATTATATACTCTATAAAAGGTTTTGCATTAGACCATACTCGATCTAAGGGGATAAGAGCCTAGGTAACCGAGGTGAGGGTTCGTACTCATCAACCATATGAGGGGTTTGTACTTCGTACTATGGTGATAAGGTGTGATTATCATCAACCATGTGAGGGGCTTGTACTGCACCACCAGGGTGATGGGTTGAAACCATCATCAACCACTAAGGGGTTTGTACCTTGAAAATCTAGCTTGGTCTTTTCTACATATATGATATCCTATATGAGCATGAGATACTTGAGCTTGTTTTACTTATGCATTGGTCAAACATGACATATCGTTATATTATGCCTATTTCATATTGTTACGCATTTTGACTATGACGCCTAATTCTTGTTGCATTGCATCCTACATACTTAGTACACTCAAACATACTAACACATACTCTTGCCTACATGATATCCCATATAGGAACCGATGCCCAAGTTGATCATCGTCCTCCACCTGGCTAGTTCGACACTACTCTAGCTACTTGGTATGTCATCCACTTCGGGGACCTTAGTATATATTTCTCTTATTATATATTGAGACATTCTTCTTTATTAACTATTTTGAGTATGAGGGTGAGCCTAGTTGCTTTGTCTTAGCCCTCGCTCTTACCTATGTATCAGAGGAGTTTGTTGGACATGTTATGTATCTATGATATGAGCTTGACTCTTGTCTCTTGATTATGATGTTATGCAAGCTTTTCCCTTAGTCCCATCGCCGCCTATTGTTACTCTTTTATGTTGTTTATATGCTTCCATGACCAGTTAAGAGTCTTGTTTGGGGTTCGTTCGGGTTCTCCATTCGCCGTGTCACATCTAGGCCTTAGGCTTGGGTCATAATAAACTTGGTATCAGAGCAATAGGTTGATAGATCCTCGAAGTCCAATATACTTTGTCGATTAGAGTCCTATTCATGGTTGTGAAGCGTGCCATGACTATGAGTAGGAGGCTATGAGACGTTTTAGGAAATGTTTTCCTATTTCATGTTCTAAGTCGTGCTATAGATTTTATAGTAAGTTTTCCCCTAACGATTGTTCTTTGCTATGCTAGATCATGCCAAACACTCGAGGAAGAAGGACCCAAACTCCCGAGGAGCAACCTACTAATGGTGAGCTCCGGGATTTTCTCACTATGTCTGTCGAAGTTGTAGCCAACCAAGTAAATCAAGGGGCCCAAACCCCTCATGCTACTATACCGGGAGCTAGGGTAATAGACTTCATGAGGATGAATCCTCTAATTTTCTATGGGTCAAAGGTGGATGAAGATCCACAAGAGTTCATTGATGAGTTCTACAAGATTTTTTGAATATCATAGGTGTTGGGCCGAAGGAAAAGGTGGAGTTGGCGGCATACAAACTCAAAAGGATAGCCTAAATATAGTAGGAGAAATGGAAGGGTGAGAAGGGAATTGGTAAGGTGGTGCTTTGGGAGGAGTTCAAATTGGGTTTCCTTAATCGGTTTTTCCCTCTTGAGCTTAAGGAAGCTAAGATAGTAGAGTCCGTGAACTTGAAACAAGGTGCTATGAGTTTAAGGGAGTATATCGTCAAGTTTAATCAACTTTCAAAGTATGCTCCTCATTTGGTGGCCGATCCTACATCTAGGATGAATGAATTCGTGATGGGGGTTGCCGACTTGGTAAGTGAAGAATGTCGGTATGCCATGCTAATTAGTGACATGAACTTGTCTCGGTTGATGACCTATGCTGAGCAAATGGAGGAGGAGAAATTAAGGAAGAGAAGGGGGCATAACGCCAAGAGGGCCCGGTTTGAGGGTAAATTCCAAAAGGGTGCTAGATTTCTTCAAGGCCAAAGGCCAACTTGTTCTATTAAGAGGGGGTTTGCCAATGACTTCCCTAGGTCTCAAGGTGTCGGTCATGTGGCTTCTAATGATGTGTGCCCTAAATTTGGAAGGAGTCATGGAGGCCCATGTTTGAAGGGTTCTAATGCATGCTATGAATGAGGGGAGCTTAGACACAAGAAGGTAGATTATCCAAGAAACCATGGCAAGGACCAGGGTGCAAATGTAGTCCCATTGGGTAGAGGTGGTTCTCAAGGTGTTGCCCCAAGGCACAACCGGCTCTATGCACTACATGGGAGGAAAGGGGTTGGTGAGGTCCCCGATGTCGTTACCTGTATATTGAAAATCTTTGACTTTGATGTGTATGCTTTGATTGATCCAGGTACCACTCATGCCTTTGTTACCCCTTTTGTTGCTAAAAAGTTGCATGTTGTCTACGAGTTGTTGCATGAGTCATATGAAGTGTCTACTCCTATTGGTGCATCTATTGTTGCTAGGAAAGTTTATAGAAGTTGTCCTATTTGCATTTTGCATAAGTTGTTGCCTTGTGATCTTGTTGAATTAGACATGGTAGATTTTGATATCATTCTTGTGATGCATTGGTTGGACGCCTACTATGCTTCTATTGATTGTAGAACCCATAGGGTCAAGTTTCAATTCCCTCATGAACCTATCCTTGAGTGGGAAGGTCAAGATACGGTGGTCAAGGGTAGATTCATTTCATGCATTAAAGCCCGTAAGTTGATCTCTAAGGGATGTCTTTATTATCTTGTGAGGATTAAAGATGTGGAGTCCAAAGTCCCTTCCATTGAGTCAGTTTCGGTTGTAAATGAGTTTCTTGATATCTTCCCAAATGACCTTCCCAGTGCCCTCCCGAAAGGGAGATAGATTTTGGTATAAACCTCCTCCCTGATACTCCACTTATCTCCATTCCCCCTTACTGTATGGCCCCGACGGAATTGAACGAGTTAAAGGAGCAATTGAAAGATTTGTTAGCAAAGGGATTTATTAGACCTAGCCAATCACCTTGGGGTCTCCGGTGTTGTTTGTGAAAAAGAAGGATGGGTCACTTAGAATGTACATTGACTACCGACAACTCAATAGGGTCACTACAACGAATAGATATCCTTTTCCAAGAATGGATGATTTGTTTGGCCAATTGCAAGGGGCTAGCTTCTTTGCTAAGATTGATCTTCGGTCCGAGTATCATCAAGTGAGGGTGAGGGAGTGTGATATTCCCAAGATGGCCTTTTGGACTAGATATGGGCATTATGAGTTTGATGTGATGTCGTTTGGGTTGACCAATGCACCGGCCATCTTCATGGACCTAATAAATAGGGTCTTTTAATCTTACCTTGATTCCTTTGTTGTGGTCTTCATTGATGATATATTGATCTATTCACATAATGGGGAGGAGCATATGGGGCATTTGAGAATCGTGTTGCAAAGATTGAGGGAGGAGAAATTGTATGCTAAATATGACAAGTGTGAATTTTGATTGAAGGAGGTTACATTCTTGGGTCATGTGGTGTCGGGGGATGGTATAAAAGTGGATCCTAAGTGTAATTTACCTGGTGTTTTTGAGCCTATACTTGCATGAAAAGATAATGTTCAAGTGAATTCCTATTGAGTTAAGTGAAATTTGAAATGAAGGTTATCTACTAGCTTGGTTTAGTTATGTGATTGTTGAGGTGGTCTTGGAAGGACGGGTTGGTTTATCCTTGGTATAATATTTTGGGGGCAATGTTATGTGAAGCTAAGACTAAAAATGAAGTTTTGTTTGCGTTTGGAATTATTCGAAATGAAGGTATATGTGAAGGTTGCATAATTGACTTGTTTGGGAGTAATCTTTTGCCATTGTTGCACTGCTTTCATGGGCAGCCTTTGGCATACCCTTAGCACAACTTGAGGCCATAGCATACTATGCCATAGCACCATAGGAAAGGATAATGCTGCCATAACTAGGTCCCATCCCAACTCCCTAGTGTTTGGCATCTTTCTTCTTTTTAAAAGTTAGTCAAAAAGTCCCTTAGCACCACATGATTTTATGCCCTTTTCCCCACACGTTTTTTACCATTTTTTATTGGCAAAATGACCCTTATAACCCTCAAAATCAGTATAAATAACCCCCCCTCCCCCACTTAGTCTGTACATCACTCTTCAAAGAAACCAAATCTCGTAATCTACATTGATCTCCCAAAACTCTCCCAACACTTAGGCTAAGTAATCTTCAAGATCTCCACCAAATCTCTTCATCTTCTCAAGGCTAATCAAGCAAGGTATGTAGGTTTGATTCTTGGTTTCTTTTCAATCAAGAAGTCCTCTTCGGAAAAACTAAATTTAGAATTACGAATTTTCAATCTTTGATTTATGTATAATATTTGCTTAATTTATGGTTATTCATATATTTTATGATTATTTATGAATATTTATCAAGGCTCTACATAATTTAATTCAAGTATTTCAAATTTGCATTATTTAAGCTAACCTATATTTTCAAGTCTTAGATCCACAAATGAGTTATTATGATTTTATCCTAAAATGTTCCTATGATAATTGTAATTTTGTTTGAATATAAAACTTGTGATTTTAACGTTATTGAACTAGTCCCCAACGTGATTTAAGTTGAGTTATGAGCTTTGGATATTTGGCTTTCATGCCATAATATGATCTTATCATTTTGGACAAGAATAAGTAAATACAAGTATGGAATGATATTAGATAACTTCAGACCCATTTAATGTTATTTTGAATCTTTGTTAAGGAGCTATTCTAAGTACAATTTTGAATATGATTTATTTTACAAGTTATGACTTTACGAACTAAATTAAGTCTTGATTATTTCTAATATGCATTGTCCATTTTCGTGGGATTTTGACTTAGCACAGAATGAGTTAGGAGTGGGACTCGACCTAAGGGGTCTTATATAAAGCTTCTAATCTCATAAGTACATGCCACCGTAGGATATTTTGATTATGCCTTTTTAGACTTTTGACTAGTGGATCCATTTAGTATTTCCGTTTCTGGAGTTAAACTCTGGCAAGTTGACTCACTCTTTGGCCGTTGTAGAGTATGACATCGGTATTCCATATTATATCTCATATGATTTTGTCGATTAAGGTCTTATTCCTACACTTATTTGCTTATGTGCTTCTCTATGCATTTTCATGGCATTACTTTACGCTTTACTCTGGAACTGAATATATTTTTTAAGCTTGTAGTTTGTCATATTGGGTAAGTACTCTTCGTCATTATATTTACTTATTGCATTGCATACCCACATACTTAGTACATTCCAAAGTACTAACCGCATTTTTGCCTACATGCTATAATCATGTAGGGATAGGCTAGATTGCTCGTGAAGACTTTGAGCCTTCTGAGTTCCCATTCATCAGGAATAGAACACTTAGATTTAAGCTTTCCCTTTGTTATTCAGATATTTGATGTACTCTTATTTTGACTTAGTATTGAGGAGCCTAGACTTGTATTCTTGGCTCTGTTTATTGTCATTGTTTAGAGGTGTTTCGGACTATTGCTACACTTGGTATGTTTTAAACTATTTAGCTTATGCTTCCGCTTATCGTTACAAGTTATCCCTTAGTCCCATTCCCCATATTTTATTGTCATGTATTTTCCATTTACCATTTAAACCTATAATGTGCAATTCTGATTTAAGAGGCTTGTTTGGGGGCCCTCGGGTTCTCATTTGTCATGTCATACGTAGGCCCTAGGTTTGGGTCATGAAAAGCTTGGTATCAGAGCACAAGGTTTAAAAATGATCCTTTGAAGTCCACACACCACATCTAGTAGAGTCTTATTCATGGTGGTGAAGCGCGACATAACCATGAATGGGAGGCTATGAGTTGTTTAGGATTGTCTCGCTTCTTTGTTTAAATCAAATTGTGCCTTAGAGTAACTTGAGATATCCTTCCTTCTAATGACTTGTTCGTTGCACTATAGAAAATGTTGCCAAGAAGAAATATTCAGGTACGTGAAGTTCCTCAACCTCCATAAGAGGGTAATGTGTCCCATGCCGAGTTCAGGAATATTATCTCATTATTGGCTCAAATGGTTGCCAATCAGGCTACGCAAGCTCCACCTCAAGCTCCAACACCTCAAGCTCCACCCAGACAACTAGGGTGAGAGATTTCACCCATATGAACCCACTAGAATTTTATGGAAATAGAATTAATGAGGATCCCATGGAATTCATTGATGAGGTATACAAGGTTCTCTCATTATGGGTGTGTCATCGAAGGAGAAGGCTGAGTTGGTGGCCTACCAACTTAAAAGCCTTGCCCAAATTTGGTATGATCAGTGGGAAGATGAAAGGGTGCTTGGTGGTCCAATTGATTAGGAAGAATTCAAAGTTGCGTTCTTGGACTGCTTTTTCCCTCTTGAATTAAGGGAAGACAGGATGAAAGAGTTTATGAACTTGAAGCAAGGATCGATGAGCGTTCACGAGTACTCACTAAAGTTCAACACACTCTCTAAATATGCTCTTATGCTGGGATCCGATCTTAGGGCTAGGATGAATATGTTTATTTCAGGAGTCTCTGACATCAGCAACGAAGAATGCCACACTGCCCTACTAATCCAAGACATGGATTTGTCTTGGCTTATGATTTATGCTGAGCAACTTGAGGAAAAGTAGATTCACAAGCTAAGGGAAAATGATGGTAAGAGGCCGAGGTATGATGGTTAGTATTAAGGTTGCAAGGGAGGAGATGATAATTGACGTCATCAAAATCAAAGGTTCCAACAACAAGGGTCTTTGAATGCCTTTAACTAAAGGCATACTAATGATCAGTTTGAACATACTAAGGGTCAACAAAGTGGTGTCCATGCTCAAGCTTGGCCAACATTCAAAAAGTGTGGTAAGAGCCATTGTGGTGTGTGCTATTGGGAGTCGGGAAGTTGTTTTATATGTGGCCAACTAGGTCACGAAATTGCCAATTGCCCCAAGGCCCATAATAAGGGTAAGGGTAGTGGCCCACATGGTAAAGATGTGCAGGCAGACCAAAAGCTACAAGTTGTGCAACAAGGTGGTGGTCCTCATAACAGGGGGCAAGAGGTGGAAGATCTGCAAAATGTTGTCACGAGTATGTTGAAAGTGTTTGAGATTTTGATGTTTATGTGTTGTTGGATCCTTGTGCTAACTTATCCTTTGTGACCCCTTTCCTTGCCAATAGGTTCAATTTAAGTCCCGAAATTTTGCATGACCCTATTCTAATGCCTACTCCCGTGGGTGAGTCAATAGTTGCTAAAAGAGTCTAGAAAAATGTTCCTATGTCTATTATGCATAAGACTCTTCCGTGCAATATTATTAAATTGTTTATGGTAGATTTTGATGTCATCCTTGGTATGGACTGGTTACATGCCTCTTATGCAACCATAGATTGTAGAACCCATAAAGTTAAATTCCAGATTCCTAATGAACCCTTCTTTGAGTGGGAAGGGCAAGATTCTGTGGTAAAGGGTAGGTTTATTTCATATCTTAAAGCCTATATGATGGTATCTAAGGTGGGTATCTATCATATGGTTAGCATCCAAGATGTGTCTTCTAAGGTTCCCTCTCTTGAGTCAGTTCCTATAGTCAATGAGTTACCCGATGTGTTTCCCGAAGATCTTCCTGGTATTCCTCCCGAAAGGGAAATTAATTTTGGCATAGACCTCTTTCCCAATGCCAAACCTATCTCTATTCCACCCTATAGGATGGCACTAGTGAAGTTGAAAGAACTTAAGGATCAGTTGAAAGATTTATTGAAGAAGGGATTTAGTAGGCCTAGCAAATCTACATAGGGTGATTCTGTTTTGTTTGTAAGGAAGAAGGATAGATCACTCCAAATGTGCATTGACTATCATCAACTCAACAAAGTCATCGTTAAGAATACGTACCCACTTCTGAGGATAGATAATTTCTTTAATCAACTACAAGGAGTTAAGACATTTTTCTAAGATCGACCTTGATTTTGGGTATCACCGGTTACGAGTTAGGGAAAGCGGTATTCCTAAGATACCTTTTAGGACAAGGTATGGACACTATGAGTTTTTGGTGATGTCTTTTGGATTGACAAATGCGCCAGCTATATTTATGGATCTTATGAATCGGGTCTTCAACCTTACTTTGATATTTTTGTTGTATTCTTTATTGATAACGTACTAGTCTACTCCCAAAGTGAGAAGGAACATAAGGGACATTTGAGAACAGTCCTTCAAACTTTGAGAGATGAGAAATTGTACGCCAAATTCAGCAAGTGTGAATTTTGGATGAAAGAGGTTTCTTTCCTTGGCCATGTGGTGACTGATAAAGGTATTATGGTGGAACCAAGGAAGAGTGCGGCGGTGCGAAACTGGCCTAGACCCTTAACTCCATTTGGCATAAGGAGTTTTTTGGGTTTGGCAAGTTACCACCGACGGTTTGTAAAAGGTTTTCTTCAATTGCATCCCTTTTGACCAAATTGACCCAGAAAAAGTCCAAGTTTGTGTGGTTTGATGAATGTGAGAAGAATTTCTAGACATTGAAAGATAAGCTGACTTCAGCTCCCATCTTGACTCTTCCCGATGGTTTGGATGGTTTTGTGGTATATTATAATGCATCTAGGGTTGGGTTGGGTTGCATGTTGATGGAAAATGGTAAGGTCATAGCTTATGCTTCTAGACAATTGAAAGAGAATGAGTGTAATTATCCAACTCATGACCTTGAATTGGCAGCAGTAGTGTTTGCTCTAACAATTTGGCGTCACTATCTCTATGGCGTTCACGTGAATGTACTTACCAATCACAAGTGATTGCAGTATGTGTTCACTCAAAGGGACTTGAATCTAAAGAAATGGAGATGGCTTGAACTTCTCAAATACTATGATATGAGTGTCCACTACCACCCGGTAAGGCCAATTTGGTGGCCGATTCTTTGAGTAGAATAACCATGGGCAGTATGAGTCATGTTGAGGGTGAAAAGAAAGAGTTGGCAAAAGAAGTCCATCAGTTAGCTACATTGGGTGTTAGGTTGCAAGGTACTAATGATGGTGGCGTATTTGTTCATGATGGGTCTCAATCTTCTTAGATTGTTGATGTGAAGTCAAAGCAAGACTTTGAGCCTACTTTGATTGAATTAAAGAAATTAGTTGAACAAAAGAAAGTGGAGGTTTTCTTACAAGGGGGAGATGGTGTCCTTGGATACCAAGGCTGGTTGTGTGTGCCAGATGTAGATAGATTGAGAACCTTGATCTTACAAGAGGCTCATAATTCATCTTATTCCATTCATCCGAGTTGCACCAAAACTTATCAAGATTTGAAGGAAGTCTATTGGTGGGGTAATATGAAAAAGGACATAGCCAAGTTTGTAACCGAGTGTCCAAATTGTCAGCAAGTGAAAGTCGAGCATCAAAGGCCCGGTGGGCTAGCTCAAGACATTGAAATCCCAACTTTGAAGTGGGAGGAAATCAATATGGACTTCATTGTTGGATTTCCTTGGACTCAGAAACAATATGATTCAATGTGGGTGATTGTGGATCGTATGACCAAATTAGCTCATTTCTTGTCGATTAAGACTTCGTATAGTGCTGAAGATTATGCAAGGTCATATATTCGTGAGTTAGTCTGATTTCATGGTGTTTCTTTGTCAATAATATCAGATCATGGCCCTCAATTCACTTCTCATTTTTGGAAGGCATTCCAACGAGGTTTGGGTACCAAAGTTAAGCTGAGTACCGCATTTCATCCTAAAACAGATGCTCAAGCTGAAAGGACCATTCAAACATTAGAGGATACATTGAGAGCATCTGTCTTAGAATTTAAAGGTAATTGGTATGATCACTTACCTCTTATTGAGTTTGCATATAACAACAGTTATCATTCTAGCATCGAGATGGCTACGTTTGAAGCTCTTTATGGTAGGCGATGTAGATCGCCGGTTGGCTAGTTTAAGGTAGGTGAATGATATTATTAGGCCCAGATTTGGTCTTGGAGGCTATGGGAAAAGTGAGGATGATAAGAGACAGATTGAAATTGGCTCAAAGCTGACAAAAGTCATACTTGGATATGAGGAGGAGAGATCTTGAATTTGATGTGGGAGATTGGGTGTATCTCAAGTTTTCACCTATGAAGGGTGTTGTTCATTTTGGCAAAAAGGGCAAGTTAATCCCAAGATTTGTGGGTCCTTACAAAATTTTAAGAAGAGTTGGAAAGGTAGCTTATGAGCTTGAGTTGCCTAAAGAGATGGAGTTGGCTCAACCTGTTTTTCATGTATCTATATTAAGGAAGTGCATTGGTGATGCAATTTCTATAGTTCCATTAGATGTTGTGAAGGTTGGAGAAAATTTGACTTATGAAGAAGTACTGGTACATATTTTGGATCGACAAGTTAAGAGGTTGAGAAATGAGGATGTTACATCCATCAAGGTTCTTTGGAGGAACCAGCATGTTAAGAGTACCACATGGGAAGCTGAAGCAGACATGATGAAGAAATATCACCATCTTTTCCCAACTAATCAAGCCTAAGGTTTAGGTAATTCTATTCCTCGAGTCTGAATTCCTCATTCTATACCATTTTGTCACGGATATAATTATTGAGCATGCATAATTATTTTGATGTTACTTTATGATATTTGTATAAGTTTTGCATGAAAATAGCTCTATTTTTCATTTTGACATGTTAAGCTCTTAGTCACTACTTCAATTCCTATTTGTTCAAACTACTCTTATCTCATTCGGGGACAAATGATCCCAACGGGGAGATATTATAATGTACCAAGTTTTTTTAAGCCTATACTTGCATAAAAAGATAATGTTCAAGTGACTTCCTACTGAGTTAAGTACAATTTCAAGTGAAAGTTATCTTAATGATTAGCTTGGTTTAGTTGTGTGATTGTTGAGGTGGTCTTAGAAGGGCGGCTGGTTTATCTCTGGTATAATATTTTGGGGGCAATGTTATGTGAAGTTAAGACTAAAAATGAAATTTGGTTTGCATTTGGAATTATTCGAAATGAAGGTATATGTGAAGGTTGCATAATTGACTTGTTTGGGAGTAATTCTTTTGCCATTGTTGCACGGCTTGCATGGGCAGCCTTTGGCATGCCCTTAGCACGACTTGAGGCCATACCATACCATACCATAGCACCATGGAAAGGATAATGTTGTCATACCTAGGTCACATGTCCACTCTCTTGTGTTTAGCATCTTTCTTCTTTTTATAAGTGAGTCAAAAAATCCCTTTGCACCACACGATTTTATGTTTTTCCCCACAAGTTTTTGACCCACTTTTTATTGATTAAATGACCCTTATAACCCCCCTAAAATCAGTATAAATAACCCCACCCCCTACTTATTCTCTACATCACTCTTCAAAGAAACAAAATCCCCTAATCTACATTTCTCTCCCAAAACTCTCCCAACACTTAGGCTAAGTATTCTTCAAGATCTCCACCAAATCTCTTCATTTTCACAAGGCTAATCAAGCAAGGTATGTGGGTTTGACTCTTGGTTTCTTTTCAATCAAGAAGTCCTCTTTGAAAAAAATAAATTTAGAATTACGAATTTTCAATCTTTGATTTATGTATAATTGCATACTAAATCATATTTGCTTAATTTATGGTTATTCATATATTTTATGATTATTTATGAATATTTATCAAGGATCTACATAATTTGATTCAAGTATTTCAAATTTGCACAATTTAAGCTAACCTATATTTTCAAGTCTTAGATCCACAAATGAGTTATTATGATTTTATCCTAAAATGTTCCTATGATTATTGTAATTTTGTTTGAATATAAAACTTGTTATTTTAACGTTATTGAACTAGTCCCCAACGTGATTTAAGTTGAGTTATGAGCTTTGGATATTTGGCTTTCATAGCATAATATGATCTTATGATTTTGGACAAGAATAAGTAAATACAAGTATGGAATGATATTAGATAACTTAAGACCCATTTAATGTTATTTTGAATCTTTGTTAAGGAGCTATTCTAAGTGCAATTTTGAATATGATTTATTTTACAAGTTATGACTATACAAACTAAATTAATCTTGATTATTTCTAATATGCATTGTCCGTTTTCGTGGGATTTTGACTTAGCACAGAATGAGTTAGGAGTGGGACTCGACCTAAGGGGTCTTATATAAAGCTTCTAATCTCATAAGTACGTTCCACCGTAGGATATTTTGATTATGCCTTTTTAGACTTTTGACTAGTGGATCCGTTTAGTATTTCCATTTCTGGAGTTGTACCCTGGCAAGTTGACTCACTCTTTGGCCGGTATGGAGTATGACATCAGTATTCCATATTATATCTCATATGATTTTGTCGATTATGGTCTTATTTCCACACTTATTTGCTTATATGGTTCTCTATCTATTTTCATGGCATTACTTTACGCTTTACTTTGGAACTGAATATATTTTTTAAGCTTGGAGTTTTTCATATTGGGTAAGTATTCTTTGTCATTATATTTACTTTTTGCATTGCATACCCGCATACTTGGTACATTCCAAAGTACTCACCGCATTTTTGCCTACATGCTATAATCATGTAAGGACAAGCGATCTACCTCATCCTCCTTCGCGTGGCTAGATTTGTCACACCCCAAAGTCCCGTTAGGGTGGACTGGCACCCTTTGCCGATAAGGCTCAGGAGAACCAACCTATATCTATGCACTTGTATAAATATAATAAGGGATTTCTATGTTTGTCATGCTTCTAAGATGATAAACGGTATTAACAAGCTCAAAAGGAGATGCGTATAGCTAGGCCGTTGGG
>JAPFFP010070569.1:0-24388 GCA_026153255.1 Solanum medicagineum
ATTCTTGTGGGATGACGACTTAGCATCGATGGATTGGGGGCGTTAAGGTTATCCCCAAGGCCCTCCCTCTTTCCTTAAACTATGTGCCTAGCATAGGTTCTTTTTCGAAATGGGGATGCCCATAAGGGATGTTACCTCTGAAATGGGGATGCCCGTAAGGAGAAGAAATGATGTGATATGTGATATCTGAAAATCTTATCCAAAATGGGAATACCCGTAAGAAAGGTTGTTACATACAAAAAGGGGATGCCCATAAGGTGAAGTATGGTTTATCTTTGGCAAGTAGACCACCTCTTTACCATTGAGGGGATTTCATCGGGATTCCAGGTAATAGATCGCTTGGTCTTACTCATGTCGGTTGAGGTCATATCCCCATTATATATATGAGCATCATTTGCATTTCATGCATCATGAATTTCATAGCATCTTGTTATATTACATTCCTTGCTATGAATCTCCTTCTATATTATGTGCCTTTGCCATCTAACGTTGTATGCAGGTTTTGCTAAATTACATGCATTGCACCCGATATACTTAGTACATTAAACGTACTAATACATACTTTTTCCTACATAATCTCACCATGTAGGGACCGGAGCTTACTTTCATCCACCGTTTGACACTAGATCAAAATTGAGACATTTGTTGTGGTGAGTCCTATCTTCCAAGGAGAAGCCGCCATTCCTCTACCTATATTGCTTTCATTCGTGTTATTTACATTGAGGGTGAACCCGGGACATGTTTTGGCCCCCGTCCGGTCTTATGACTAGAGGTATTGTTAGATATCTTGTAGACTCTCATCGGATCTATATGTTATGTGTTGTATTTGAACTTTATGATTAAGTTTATCTATTGAATATGGCTGTTATGGATTGATTATGAGAATTTTGATATATATGTATGATTGATATGGAAATGTGGAAGATCCTAAGTCCCGAAATGCCCCATAGAGTGAGTCATACTTACCCTCCCGTTAGTCTTCATGTGCTACGTGTAATGTAAATTGATGTTGATCCCTCTCCTTATGATATTCCCATATCGTGAGTCCTACTTTCTCATCCCTTAGAACTATGTGTTTACTATTTGAATACGCTTCTGAACTGATGATGTGAATTTGAATACTTTGAGGCTTTTTTGGGGACTCTCAGGTCACCTTTCGCCGTGTCACTCCTAGACCTTAGGTTCGGGTAGCGATAGAGATGGTATTCGAGCACTAGGTTTATATATGGTTCTCGGAGTCCAACATGCCGCATCAAGTATTATTCGTGGCTGTGAAGCGCACCACATCTATTGGTAAGAGGTTACAAGGCATTTTAGGAAATGTTTCACTTTTTCATGATCCTTATCGTTCCATAGAACGTGTCATAAGATTTGCAGTCTTCATTCCTCCCTATCGTATAGGGAGAGTCACTTCAGGCTCATAATGCAATCCAGGCAGGGAAGAGCTATAGTTGATCCTGTAGATGAGGACAAAAGGGAGATAGTGAAGGGTGTGCCTTGTTTGACAAGCTTGCTCCTTTGGGTATTTGAAGACTTCTTGTGTTGGATGGCCATGATGGAAGGTTTTTTGAAGTTTTCTCATCTATTGTATCACTATTGATTAAGTTGACTCAAAAGAAGGCCAAGTGTGTATGGTCAAATGGATGTGATAAGAGTTTTCAGACATTGAAAGTTTGGCTTACATCAGCTCCTATTAGACTTTACTAGGTGGCCTAGATGGGTTAGTGGTGTGTTGTGATGTTTCTCAAATTAGGTTGGGTAGTGTAATTATGCGACGTGGTAAGGTGATAGGTTATACGTCAAGGTAACTAAAGGCGCATGATATGATCTTGAGTTAGCGGTGGGTAGTGGTTGCCTTGAAAATTTGGAGACACTATTTGTATGGGGTGCATGTTGATGTTTTCGCCAGTTACAAGAGTTTGTGATATGGGTTCACTCAAAGGGATCTTGACTTGAGACAAAGGAGCTAGTTGAAACTCCTTAAGGGCTATGACTTGAGTATAGGATATCATCCCGGTAAGGCAAATATTGTATCCAATGCTTTAATGGACTATCTATGGGAGGTGTGGCTCATGCGAGTGAAGGGAAGGAAGAGTTAGCAAAAGATATTCATGGTTTGGCTAGATTGGGTGTCAGGTTGCGCAACTCTAATGATGATGGTGTGCATGTTCAGAATAGAGCCGAATCTTCTATGGTTGTTGATGTCATGGCCAAACAAGACTTAGACCCATCATTGGTTATGTTGAAGAGGTTGGTTGCTAGAGAAATAAGATAGAGGTTTCATCTCAAGGGGGAGATGACGCGCTTCAGTATCAAGGTCGATTATATGTTTCAAATGTGGATGATCTTAGGAGGGTTCATGAGTGAAGCCCATCACTCTTATTAATTGATACATTTGGGATCCATCAAGATATATCCGAATTTAATGGAAAGGTATTGGTGGCGTGGTGTTATGAAGGACATAGGTAGATTTGTATCCGAATGCTCTAATTGCCAAAAAAGGAAGGTGGGACATCAAAGGCCAGACTATTTGGCCCAAAACTTTGAAATTCCTAATTGAAATGAGAGAATGAGAATGTAGACTTTGTGAATTGGGTTTCCCCATACCGGAAGCAATTTGACTCCATGTGGGTAATTGTTAGAAAACTGACCAAATCAGCTCACTTCTTATCGATTGAGACTACTTTCAATGTTGAGGACAATTCAAACATTGAAGGACATGTCAAGGTCTTTATGTTGGAATTCAACGTTAATTGGGTGATCACCTACCATTTATTAAGTTGGCTTACAACAATAGCTTTCATGCTACCATTGGTATGACACCGTTTTGGGCTTTGTGTGGTAGAAGGTGTAGGTCCTTGGTGGGATGGTTTGAGTTAGATACAGTAACTTCTATGTGCCCGAATTTAGTGTTGGAGGCTATGGAAAGAGTGGAATGGGTTGGGAAAAAGTAGAAGATGGTTTGAAGTCATTAAAAGTTTTATTTGGAGGTTGGACATAGGGATCGTGAGTGTCGTATTGGTGATTGGGTGTATGTGAAGGTCTCACCTATGAAGGGCGTGATGCATTTTGCAAAGGAGGGCAAGTCAAGTTCTCGATATGTAGGTCCTTATAAGATTGTTGAAAGGTTTCAGAATGTGGCCTATAGATTGGATTTGCATCTAGGTTTGAGTTCTATTCATTCGGTTTTCTATCTGTCTAAGTTAAGGAAATTGGTTGGTGATACTAGTGCTATTGTGCCTTTAGAAGGCATTGAGGTTGAGGATAACTTGCCTTCTGAGGAAGTTCCAGTTGAGATCTTGGATGGGCAAGAGGAGAGGCTTCGCAATGAGGATAAACATATTGAAAGTGCTTGGGAAGTGGAACCAAGTATGATGCGACGATACCTCTATCCTTTCCAATCTACTCAAGCCTGTAGTATTAGGTACTTTCTATTCTCAATGGTTTTAATTCATTTTCTCTTGAGTCTCATGACATGATATGCATACATGTGCACGAAAATGATTTATTTTGTGATGTTTTAAATGACTTGAATACGTTTTGATATGAGTTTTAAGGACTTGATGATTTTCAAAAGACGAATTATGCATTGTATCTTGTGTTTAGAAGTTTCATGTTCTAAATCAAGCCTTTCAAGCCTTGTCCTACCATATTCGAGGATGAATGTTCCCAAGGGGACGATGATGTAAAGAATCGGACTTTGTACGATTTCATCAGAGCTTGAAATTTTTGTTTTTGTCAAAATTTAAACCAAGTGTCACCTCAAGATAGACTACACGGTCCGTGTTAGGGCACACAACCGGTGTGGCCTCCAGTGAAGTGATACTTGGCCTTAACTTTGAGTGTGTGGCCTTGGAGTGGAGTTTCGGGCTAAGGCACATCACATTTGGACCCTACATTTCCCGTGAGACACTTCATAGACCGTGTGGAGAACCGTGTGATGGCCTTGATCTTGAAACATCAACGTTGGTAGCCAAGTGTAGTCACACGGCCACCTTCCCGGGCCGTGCGGCCCTTTCATGAAGAGAATTTCATAAAAATTTTTTAAGTAAGGGATCTTCAAGCTAAAGCTAAGTTCACTTTCAAGCCTTCAATTCAATCTTATTTATATTTTTTAAGGCCATCATAGGCCTCCTACATCAAGCCAAGTTCAAAGGAATTCCGTTGGCTAAGTTTTTTCACAAGTAATGATTGAAGGGTCAACTTTAAATGGGTATATCTATTAGCACAAAATGAACTAGGTGACCCAGGAAATATCAAACTAAAGCTCATTGAATTAGCTTTTAAACGCATCTGCTTTCACATCATTTGGAGTTCGGATGAAGAAGTTATACCTTTCTTCATAAATTCTGTCTGGGCTAGATGGGGGCCTTCCTGGACCGTGAAGAGCTTCACGACTCGTAAAGCTAGGCGTGAGAAGTTATGGGTAAAATTTGAAGGGGCATTTTATTGAGGTACTTTGATATTTTGTCCCATGCCCAAGGCTTTTTAAGACCTTTAAACCCCCCTTACATTCCTAAAGTCCTCCTACACTAATTCTAAACCCTCATTCAAGACTAATTCGCTCAAAAGTCACTCTAGAATCTATTAAAAAGAACAATTCTTCTTCAAATATATCTTGGGATTTCTTCATTGGGTCAAGGTATGTGTTTGATCTTTGGTTCCTTCCAACCAAAGAGACCCAAATCTTTTCAAGCAATTTTCTATGAACTTAAGCTCTCTTTGAAATATGATTTTTAATTATTTTGATTTATTAAATTAAATTGATGTGTGGGCAGTACTCTATTCATGATTTTAAGTTACTTTAAGCCCTATTATGATGATTTACATTAAGTCCATGAAATTATGAATATGCATGTCACTTTTCAAAATTTGTTTATGCATGGGTGAATATATAATGATTTTGAATGTGGATTTAATTATGTTTTCACTTGAATTTCATATTATATTATTGATTTTAGATTGAATCTCAATTACCCATGTCGTCCTCACATCATTCATGGCAAATGTATTCATGAACATGAGATATTTATGGAAATTATTGAAACACCCGTCATGTGCTTCAAAATGCTCCATAATCATAATTTCCATATATCTCAAAATCCATGCGTGATTTCGAAAATTCAACTTCATATTTTTGATCAGGGGACAAAATTAAGTGAGAAATAGGTATGATCTGGATTTTAGAAGACCTGTAGCAAAAAATAATTTTTCCTAATTTTTCGATTTCTAGTATCTATCCGCGCCCAGACAGCGATGCGCCTGGGGCGCGGACTAGTGTATTTTTTGATCGATGTTTGGTCTGCATCAATCCTGGGCCACGTCACGCTTGGGGAGTGGACTAGTGTAATATTTTCCTTAGTTTTCTTATTTCATCCTAGGCCATTGGGGTAATAGCCCCATGCCCATTTAAACGTGAAATCTCCCATACTTAGCCATTTTCTTAACTCTATAGCTCACAAAACCCTCTCCAAAACCTCTCCAAGACTTCATCAAATCTCTCACTCAAATTCTAGAATTTCAGCTCAATTTTGGAACTCAAGAACTCATTCAAGCTCCAAGTCTCCTTCAAGCTTATTTTAAGAAAATCCAAGTTTGAGGTATGTGGGTCTTCATCCATGGGTCCTTTCAATCATGTAGCCCAACCTTCTCTTTTTTTGAAAATTGCATGATTTCAAGTCGTATTACTTATGGGTATCTTTTATTATGAAGTATGAACATAAATTATGTTGGGGTGTTATTAAGTATTGATTGATTATGCATGAATATCTATTTCAAGCTTATTCCTTGGTTTTGTCTATTGAGACTATGCATGATTGAGCTATGAAACTATGAACAATTATGAGCTTTAGTGGTGGATTTCAAGATAACCTAAATGAGGGTTTTACTACAATATTGGTGGGTTGATTTGCATTGAGTTTACTCTTGTTTTACTCTTGAATTGCATGATTTTGAACAAGAGTCATGAACCCACCATATGTTTGATAAAATTACATGACAAGAATTCTCAAGTTGTTGATGATCTATTACATGATTTACAAGTGACTTCATGATTATAAAGGGCTTTCAAGCATGTATTGAATTCATGAAAAGTATCTATGATTTCTCAAGTATCAAGTTCTGCCCTATTTCAAGAATTTTACATCTTGTGACCCATTCATGTTAAAGCAAGGGTTCATGTATAATATTATCTACTCTCATGTTCAAGTTAAGCTCACTAGTAGAGGTCTAGCATGTTTAAGAACTACTCATGTCATGTTATCATGTTTCTTACAAGTTATTAAAGTGATGACTATTTCAAGTATTCTGTGGGATTAGACTTAGCACCTATTAAGGCTTAAGATGGGGGCTCGACTCAAGGGTTCCTTATATAAAGTCTTTAGTCTCTAAACTTTGTGCCACCATAGGATTTTATATATATAAATATATATATATATATATATATATATATATTCTCTTATGGCTTTCTAGTGGATCAATCTAGTTATACCTCACCTTGTTGAGGGGGTGACATGCCTCGGATTGTTCATTGTATGGTTTACCATGGAAAGTAGATCACACCTTGTCGAGGGGGTGACATGCCTCGATCACCTAACCAAGGGGATGTCATGCCTTGAATCTCAAGTATTAGCTCGCTTGATCTATGTTGGTTAAGGTCTTCTCCCACCTATATATGATACTCTATGCAAGTTAAATGTTTTTCATGCATGTTTATTTGCAAGCATTGCTCATACATGTCATATTGAGTATATATCAATTGCCTATATGTATGCATTTTGATTATCGTGACTTATATCTTTGTTGCATTGCACCCTGCATACTTAGTACATTCAAATGTACTAACGCATACTCTATGCCTACATGATATTACCATGTAGGGACCGGACCTCCTTTTGATCATCCTCCTCCACGTGGCTAGTTCGATTCTCCAAGAAAGCTTTTGGTGAGTCCTCAAGTCCGAGGACAATATTTACTTTATTTCATGCTATGATGAGACTTTTTCCTTATGTTGGATGCTTATTATCACGAGGGTGAGCCCGGAAAGTGTCTTCGCCTGTGCTCCATCCTAAATTAGAGGTGTTGTTGAATACTAAATGTGTATATGCTTATGAGCTTGACTCTTCTTATATTTCTATGTTTCTGAAAGACTTCCCTTAGTCCCGCTTCCCTTTTTAATTTTATCACTTGTTGATGTTTATTTTGCTTCCGCAACTAAGGATGTGTGCATGTTACAATCAACAGGCTTATTTGGGTTATCTTTGAACTTCTTATTCGCCATGTTACGTCTAGGCCCTAGGTTTCGATCGTGACAATTATGAAGTGGGCTATGCCCAATAATGTTTTATGATATGATTTATGTTAAAATATTGGTTATGACAAGAATGTGATTATATATATGTCTATGATTATGTCTGTTTGAGCATTTTGGGTGCTTGCACCATCTTGTTTATGTAAATAGGCTATTCCTATGCATAAATATTATGACTATGAGCTATGTTCTGGAATATGAGCCAAAGTATGAATTCTTATGAATAGTGTTTGGATTTTAAGCCTAAGAATGCATTGAAATGGTTTTGGAAATAACTATTGTCTCTTTCATTAGCATGTGTATGTATACGTATATGTATTCTTGTGGGATAATGACTTAGCACTGATGGATTGGGGGCATTAGGGCTATTCCCAAGGGCCCTCTCCCTTTCCTTGAACTATGTGCCTAGCATAGGTTTCTTCCGAAATGGGGATACCTGTAAGGGAAGTTGGCTCCGAATTGGGGATGCCCATAAGGAGAAGAAATGATATGATATGTTATATGTAAAAATCCTATCCAAAATTGGGATGACCATAAGGAAGGTTGCTTCATCTGAAATGGGGATGCCTGTAAGGTGAAGTATGATTTACCTTTGGCAAGTAGACCACTTCTTTACCGATGAGGAAATTTCATCAGGATTCCGAGTAATAGCTCGCTTAGTATTACTCATGTTAGTTGAGGTCACATCCCCACTATATATATATGAGCATCATTTGCATTTCATGCATCATGAATTTCATAGCATCTTGTTATATTACATTCCTTGCTAAATTGTCCTTCAATATTATATGTCCTTGCCATCTAACATTTTATGTAGGTTTTGGTAAGTTACATGCATTGGACCTCACATACTTAGTATGTTCAAACGTAGTAACATATACTTTTGCTTACATGATCTCACCATGTAGGGACCTGAGTTTACTTTTATCCATCATTTGACGCTAGATCGGAATTGAGACATTTGTTGTGGTGAGTCCTATCTTCCAAGGACAAGCCACCATTCCTCTACCTATATTGCTTTCATTTTTGTTATTTACTTTGAATGTGAGCTTGGGACATGTCTTGGCCCCTGTCCGATCTTATGACTAGAGGTATTGTTGGATATCTTGTAGACTCTCATCGAATCTATATGTTATGTGTTGTATTTGAACCATTACATTTACCTATTCGATATGACTACTATGGATTGAGTATGGGAATTTTGATATATATGTATGTTTGATGTGGAAATGTGAAAAATCCTAAGTCCCGAAATGCCCCCATAGAGTGAGTCATACTTACCTGCCCCTTAGTCATTATGTGCTACATGTTATGTGAATCCATGTTAATCCCTCTCCCGATGATATCCCTATAGCGTGAGTCATAATTTCCCATCCCTTAGAACTATGTGTTAACTATTTGAATACGCTTTCGAACTGAAGATGTGAATTTGGATACTTTGAGGCTTGTTTGAGGACTCTTGGGTTCCCATTTGCCATGTCACTCTAGGTTTGGGTCGTGATAGATGAGGAACAATCTCATCCCAATCTTGTTCCGGATAAAGCTCAAGAGTTTGACAGTGCCAAAAATATTGAAGCTGCTGAAAAGCTTGAAAAAGAAGTTCTTTTGATATGCATTAGTTATATTCTTTCTTCGTAATTTCTTTATATTTTTTGTTAACTGTTTTTCAATGTTTATTTAATGTGTTAGGTTCGTAAACAACTTTTAACGTTAGAGGTTAAAGTTGATGCACAGTTTGCTGAAATGAAGACTTTATTAATGATTCTTTTAAAAATCTTCTACTTCAGATAAGGAATCAGTGGAATGCTGATTCAAGAAATGACGATCCATTATCACCAAATGTATGATTTACTTATCACGTAATCGTTATTTGAATTTAAATTACATCCTTTTTTATAAACTTTTGTTATTATTGTTATTATTATGTTAGTTAATATACAACATCTTCATTTTGGTGTTATGAGGTTATCCATTGGGAAGCTACTATAGTGAATGATGCATGTGGCAAGACTGTTGTTGGGTAATGAATTTTGAGCACCCCATATGGTTAGTTGTTTGGACTATCTATTTACAGTTAATTCATCATTTATGATAACACAGTAGGTGAAACTATTGATATATAGATTGGTTCAAAGTTGGTTGATCTGTTGTCCCCTCTCAATTTTTGGGCTAGTATTGATATCATAGGACGTGTTTGTATTTTTTTCTTTCTATTATATCTTGTGCAATTCTGTTGATGTAGTTATTGGTTTAATATTGGATTATATTGGAGTTTTTTTTTTTTTTATAGATTTCATGTTGATATAATTGGTCGTTTTAGAGTTTCATTTTTTAGGGTATATTTCTTTGTTTTTGGTGTACAGGTGGCCTTTTGGTTTTAGTGTAGTTTTCTGTTTTAATTTTTTGATCTTTCTTTTGGTCATATCTTTTTGTTTCAATTATGATTTATGTTTGGTGTTCATTTTGATAGCAGATTTGGTAGTTTTTGATATAGTTCCTGTATTGTTCAATAATTTTATGCTCCTTTTTATAATGACGGTCCACTTTTTGTATTCTTTATTGTTTACCTAATTTGTTTCTCATAATATTAATAAGCTTTTGTTAATATTGTTATTTTCTGTTAGTTAATATACAATATCTTCATTTTGGTATTAGGAGGTTGTTCATGAGGAAGCTACTATAGTGAATGATGCATGTCACAATATTGTTGTTGGTAATGAATTTTCAGCACCCCCTTCGGATAGTTGTTTTGACTATCTCTTTACAGTTAAATTATTTTTGATACAACAGTTGGTGAAACTGTTGATATAAGCATTGGTTCAAAGTTGGTTAATTTGTTGTTCCCTCTTAGTTTGGGGCTATTATTGATATCCTAATTGGTATTTGTATTTTTGTTATTATAACTTGTGCAATTCTTTTGATGTAGTGATTGGTTTAATGTTGGATTACATTTGAGCTTTTTATAGCTCTCATGTTGATATAATTGTTTGTTTTGGAGTTCTTAGTGTATATTTCTCTATTTTTGGTGTATAGGTGGCCTGTTGGTTTTGGTGTAGTGTTCTGTTTTAATTTCTTGATCATGTTTTTGGTATAATATTGGTTAAAGTATTTGATATAAGATATTGTTTTACATGTGGCCTTTTTGGGTTTAGTGTAATTTTTTGTTGTAATTTTTTGGTCTCTGTTTTGGTCGTATCTTTTTGGTACAATGACGATTTTTATTTGGTATTTCTTGTTAGCACATTAGGTTGTTTTTTTGATATAATGGTTATGTGTTAATTTTTCTTTTTACTTTTTGGTACAATGATTGTCTAGGTTTTGTAATCTTTACTTTTATCTAATTATTTTTCATAATGTTGGTCAAATTGATGGATTTTCTCTAAAAATAACTTTAAACTGTTGATAATGTTGGTTACATTATTGCTAAGAGTTTGGTGTAGTGGTTGTGTTTTGAATTGTTTTTTGATTTTTGGGTACAATGATTTGTCATGTTTTTGTATAATGTTGGTTAAACTATTGAACTAAGATATTGGTGTATTTGTTGAATTAAGAAGTTGGTGCATCTGCTGTTTTTTTTCTTTTAGATTTTTTTTGTTGTTATTTTTCTGTAAGTATAGATGGTTGTTTTGTGTAAGCCTTCTGTTGCAATGGGTTTTTTATTTTTTGGTTTTTTTAGTAGCATATTGTAGTTTTTAATATTGTGCTTTTGTGTTTGGACTTATCCTTCCGCTTTTTTGGTACAATGTTGATTTTATTGTTGATATTATTTAGTGTTTAAATATACTTGATTTAGCATAACTTCTAATGCATTTTTTTTTTTGTGAAAGTGTTATTTAAATTATTCATATTTGCACATATTGACATCTTTTTCTTTTCTAAATGTTTTTTAGCTTGAGGTGATTTGTAACGTTTTTTGTGGTGAAGGGCACTCGGATGAATCAAGAAAGCATAATAGTGAAAGTGTTGTAAATGATAGATTTAATTAAGAGTGTATTAATGTTCTAATGTTCCCAAACACAAGTATGCTTTTTTCTTCAAGTTCCTTGTTGTAGTGTAGAAACATCATTCATTATTATTTTTAATTTATTCTTTTTATTTTAACTAGTTCGATTTATAGGTGAAGTGAGATGTATAGTGTTGCACACAAGACACCTACGCTTGACGATTTTGAATTGTCGAATTTTCGTAAATCTCAAATTGTTGCAATTGAAAATAGATTACCATACATTAATACACCAACGCAACAAGGTAGAACTAAAGTTCCTGGGAAATATATGCAATCACCCTATACGGACCTTAGTAATTCAGTTGGTACTACAGAAAAGGCCCCTGTTTTCTTTCAAATGAAGTACCTTTTAGGTGAGTCTAAAAGTTTTGATGTTGACAAGAATCTCATTGATTCTTTTCAATTGTGGACTAAGAAGAGATTATCGAAGAAACATGATAGATATGTGTAATATTTATTTATGTTTATTTTAACTTTATTTTTACAGTTCAATTAACTTCATCTTTTTTCTCCCAAGAAATTGAGTGCATTCACCATTGCGTTAAACAAAATCAATCCCTCGTTTGAATTCGGTGTTGGCAGGGTGGAGTTAATGGATTGGTTTTATGATTTGATCACCACCGGACCTCCATGGGGAGATTCAGTAACATAAAATACCTTTTTTTCAATAAATTCTTGTCCACTGTTTTTTCACTTTTTACAATCAAATAACTTAATTTAAGATAGTAAAATAATTTTATGCAACATGTTGATGTTATAATGTATTACTTGCGCAAAAAAAGTAAGTATGGACCGAAAAATGATGCAAGAGTCACATTTACTGACTCATTTTTCATACGATCAGTTGAATAAATTCCTAATTCTTGAACGAATAGCATGAAAGACAATCGATTAATTACTCCGGAGCATGAACTTGCACAATACATTAGAGAGTTTAAGATACATGCAAACACTACATGGGAGTTAGTTGATTTATTTTGCATTCCCATTAATTTACCTGAAGCATGTCATTGGTTCCTAGATTTTTTAAGTATTAAAGTAGGTGTATTCATGTTTTTGAATCTTCATGTACAGTGGGATCAAAACATTTCACTGCAGTGAATGTTGTGGTAAAAAAGCTAGTTAAAATTATTTTGTTGTTTTTCATTAGCACAGATTTTTATGGAAAAAAGAATGACGTCAATTGAAAACACACACCAAAATACGTGGATTGTGTTACTGATGACCTTTTGAATTATATCATTGGTGACAACACTCCACAACAAAGTGAAGATTCAAAGTAATTTTACAAAAAGTTACTTCTTTTTTTTTTCAAATTTTAATTGTTTGAATAATTTCAGTTCCTGTTGAATGCATTCTTTCTTTGCCGTTCTTTTTTTTTTTAATTTAATCACCAATGTTTTGACTTTGTTGAATATTAAATTATTTCTCTTTTTAGGACAGTGATTGTGGTCTTTATACCTGTATGTTTGCTGAATACATTTTCCAAGGACATCAATATTGGAACAACCATTATAGTTCTGAATTTATTTCTGTTGAGGTATGGAGCACTACTTTGGGATTATGGCCGGAGAAAGATAGATGGAGACGCAATAAGCGGAAGTGAAGTTACTGGGAAGGTCGTCAGTAGATTTGGTACTCCAATGACTTCAAGGGAATATGTTCAACTCAATGAAAATGTGGCCCCTTCAAAGTATGTTCCGAGAGGAAAGAAATAGTCATGATGGCATATATTTGTAATTTTTCTGACATCTGTTTACTGTTGAACATGTGGTAATTTTTTAAAAATTTTCCATGTTTATGACATTATGACGTACATTTGTAAGTTATTTTGATGGTTAACCAAATAGTTGGTATTTGTTTTTGGCTATTCGATGTGTAGTTTGTGTTTTTTTTTTATGATAATCACGTATTGTGAATGTTGTAATTATCGTAATAGTTGATATCACTTAGCCTATATAATCTATATTTTTTTCGAGCTAGTTATTATGTCATTCTCGCAGATCCCAGTTACACGATATTAACCTGTCTGTACTACTAATTATTGACAAGAAGAATACCAAAAAAAAAACCATTTTGTACCAAAAACAAAACCAAAATATATACCAATTCCAACATCAACAATTTTCACAATAAACTTTGCCTTAAAGACTAAAAATTTCAAATTTATACCAATATTTTAACCAAATATCTGAAATTTTTACTTTTCTGAGATAATAACTCTCAAACGATTTTGAACAAAAAATAATCAAATCATGCTATCACTAGTAAACACCATCAGTTATCACATAGTAATAATCCACAATTTTCTTTTCTGTAAGTTTAACAAAATCTAACATCAATTAACAATTTTGACAATAAACTTTGAATTAAAGATAAAAAAAATAAAACCTAAAAAAATCAAATTTACACCAATTTTTTTACCAAATAGTTAAAAGTCATACTTATTTGTCATAATAACTCTAAACAATTTTGAACAAAAAATAACCAAAGCATAATATCACTTGTACACACCATCAGTAATCACTTTGTGCTAATCCATAATTTTCTATTTTTTAAGTTTAATAAAATCGAAAATCAATTGTCAACCAAAAAAGTGGAACTTCAAATTCACCAAACCAAACATCAACCACTCCAGGTATAACCAAATTTAACAGCAATTGCCTTACCAAAAAAATGATTGGTTTCATTTAATAACTTTAACAACAACCATTCTTTGTTGAAAGACAATCCCTTCTAAAAACAAGTACAATGTCTTTAATAGATGTAAAAGGATTTTTTTTAAAAAAAAGGACCAACCATGCTATCACTTTTAACCACCATCAGTCACCAATCAACATTTGGCATAATCCAGAGAATGTGACTAAGATTCACCAAATTTGATACCAAGTAATGCACCAATAAATTGAATGTGTTCATTCATCAACCCAAACAAACAACTATTTCTTTGTTTGAAAAAATCACTACCAAAAAGTGATCAATATCTTAATAGCTGTAAAAGGAATTAAAAAAAAGAAAAAAATCAAAACATTCTATAACCTTAACAACTATTGGTCATTAGTTTTCAGAATTAGTCATCACTTTCCAGATAAATTTTGTAGGCAAGCCTTCTTGTTATGAACCATTGACGCACAATTACTGCAAGTAATCTTACTTCTCTTGAATTTAACTTTTGTAATACCATTTTTTCGACCATAATTTGATGGTCTTCCTAGTCTTCTATAGTTGGTGCCAGTACATTCTCATATAACACATTATCAGGGATAACCCAAGTGCTCTCGCATGACAACAGTTCAATTGGTATTGTATATGCATCTTGACAATTTTTGTAATTGTAGTATACTAAACAATAATCCACTACATATTTATCCCAATATTCAATAGTGGTGATTGCATGGCCACAGGGAATTTCATCGTGTTGAAACCTTCCGTAAGAACACATTCTTGTGTTTAGACAAACTGTGAACCTCTTTGCACCATCCGTAACTATATGAAGGTGTTATGTTGATGCCCTCACCTTAAAAAAAATAAAATTTAATTCTTTTTCCCATCTATAGATATTCATAAGAATCTTAATTAAAAAGCTACAATCAAACCGTCATTCTGTGTGAAATTCTTTTATTATCTACTAGCATTTGATTGTACTTTCTTGATAAAGTTGTGATGGTATCCTTTCCCTTTTGGTTGTTCTTTTCATTCCAAATTACGATTGTTTCCTTAAGTACTCTAACATAGGAATTATAGGAAGCCTCCGTCCAGGCAAGATTGCATTATTTATTGATTCAGCAATATTACTTGTCAGTGTCCAAATCTTCTTTATGGTAGAATATGCGCGGGATCACTTTTCAAAATCAACCTTTACCAAATATGTATAGCAATTTGGACTTATCTCTTTCATTTGACACATCAACTCCTCAAACTCCGGAACTGTATATGTTTTTGCCAAATCAAAAAATAATTTTCTCACATCTTTGATATTTTGAGTGTCTTTTTTAGCACGTTTGTCGATAGTTGATAGATGCAAGCATAGTGAGGGAACCCACGATACACAAATGCAATAACATTCCAAATACTTTGTTTTGATCGGAAACAAAGCACATACCTTCTCTATTACCAAATGCCAATTTAAAAAACTGGAAGAACCAATTTCATGAATTATCGTTCTCTGAATCAACCACACTGTATGCCAGTGGCAAAATATGATCTACATTAAAAATAACTCTTTTGTAATTTATTATATCAAGATACTAATTATAAAATTTATTTACTGCTGCTATTAAAAAAGTATAAACATATATGTGATATAATTACTTACATAAAATCAGAAAAAAGGACAACAATTAAAACAAAACTTACACCATCAACTACATCAATATATACACCATATTATGGGTTCAATAGTTTAGCCAACTTTTATCAGCAATTTAAAGGTGGGGGAGAGTTGTTACGGCCTCAGAGATGACAACCTCGAGAGGCGTAACCAAGCGTACGTATGGGTTGATTCAAGCTGCTTTGGGCGGGGGAAAGGCATAGCAATAAGGCGTTCTTCCCTAGTTGCGTATTGGCTTGGCCGAGTCAGGCATACCGACCCGATTAAGTTTGGGGAGCTTGCCGCCTGTCTAGGACATGACTATGAAGGGAGCTGAAGCATACGAGGGGCACAACTGGTCGGGAGCTATTGCCGCTCCCCTGATGAGCCCATGGCAGGGCGAAACCAGTCTGTACGCTGCGCGACAAGATGACTCGGAGCGAGCTTGGGGTGGTATGGGACGCCTCAGGCGCCGCGCGGGCGCAACGCCGCGCACGATGCTCCCGGGCCGTCTCATTTGGTGCTTTTAGGTAAAAACCATCAATTTCAGTAACTTTATCAAAAAATTTAGAACCAATTAATTAGAAACATCATTGTCCCAAATATTAAATGACAAGTCAAAACACAAGCACCATGCCAATCTACTATAAAAAAAATAACACCAAATAGGAAAATACCATTATACAAAAAAGTATAACAAAAAAAAATCCAAAACATTATAATAGAAAAATACGTTAACAAACTTGAATTGTGAAGTTTAAATAACTTATCACCAGGATCCAATATGCTCGCTGATGTGCTGCCAAAATACAACACTTTTGATGCTTAAAACTTATGATTTTGTGTGTTCTCAATGCGATGTTAGTGGGTTTTATGTGTTTATGTGTTTATCTTTGCAGGATTACAGGTTGGCCATGATTTTGGAAAGAGTTATAGAAGTTGCTGTAGATTTGCTATTACACGAGACACCTTATGGGCGTAGACTATTCTACGAGCCGTAGGGTGTAACACCCCCCAATTCATTCTACTTAATCTAGAGTAGGTATGCAGAGGTTTCTGAGAAAAAAGACTGATAAATGCTGCAAAGGAAGGTTTACAAGAGTCATTTACGACTCATAGACAAGTTTATGACTCGTAGAATGGATCTCGTAAAACCCCAGATGACTTGGTGAAACTTTCTAATTCTGAGTCCTATATGTAAGAAATGGTATATGACTTGTAAAGTATGTCACGACTCGTAGAGAAGGTTTCATGACAAATTCTTGTAACTCAAGTTTCCGAACCCCTTTATTTACGAGAGGATTTTACGACTCGTAAAGTGCTTTATAGCTCGTAGATAGGGGTTTCATCATAAATTCCAGTGAGTTAATTTGAGGACCCCTTTGGTTTACAAGAGCCTATCTACAACTCATAGAACGATCTACAACTTGTAGACGGGGTCCTGTAGACTCGTATGATAGTTTTAAAGAGGGGTATTTTCGTTCCTTCCAATCCCTATTCCATTATACCCTCAGTCATTTTAGGCTTGAATAAATCCTTCGAACAAAACACGAAGGGTATTATTCAGCTTTCTTAATTCAAGAGTTCTTGAGAACACTAGAGGAGAAAATAAGAAGCTAGGGTTTCCAATTCAAGGGCGAGGACCGATTGAGGTTTGATTGCTCTTTTTATTCCCAGGTATGTAATGCTTGCCAAAGTATGGAAATACTTTCGTTCACATGACCATTCCTCTACTTGAGTCAATTTCTGAGAATATGAGTTAGGTTTTGTATTTTTATCAATCACTTATCTAATTTTCTGTAATTCTTTTGAGTCTTTATGATGATGTATGAGATTGTTGCTAGATTGCATGATTATTGATATGAGATTTACATATGTATTTCATACTTGATGGCATAACCCTAAGCTTCATGATTTTATGAAATTCTATGCATGATATAGAGTTGAGTTTGAGTTTGAGTACATAAGCTGAGTAATTTAAATATGAGAAGCATGTTGCATTTAGTCACATACAATTCCATTTATGATCATTTATCTTATACTATATGATGAGTAAAATTGAGTAAGTCTAATTGACGTTTAAGTTTGAGTCGAGTTTGAATGTCTGCATTAGTTAACTAAGCTGATGAGAAACTGAGTTGAGATTAGATAACCCAATTAGGTTGAGTTTTGATTTGATTGACCAAGCATTGACAATTGAGTTGATTGATGAGTTGAGCATGTTTTAGTCTTGGGAGGAGCATCGAGCACTGTGTGGGGAGTGAGTAAACATCTACTTTAACCCGCAGAACTACGTTGCTAGTGTAGGATAGTCGTACAGCTCGTTATGGTGACTGTTGTCCCGTAAGTGGACATTTATTATGGATCCAAGAGAGAGTTGACCACCCTTTTCCTTGGCAAGTTTATGGAGGGTGAGGCAATGGCGTCCCCTTCATTATGCATCACCAAACTAAAGGTGATGAGATTGGATGTCAGTTAAGAGAAACTCCTGAACAACATTGATTGAGCATGATATTTTAAATCGAGCGTACTTTAACTGATTACATCATGTTGATTTACACACTACCATGTGCTTTGTGTTGTTAGTCATCCTTTATGTTTCCCTTTCTTTGCCTTCCCATTTTTTTCATATCTCGTTTATTCTGCTTATGGATTTTTGAGACTAGGGTTCCCAGAAAATAGCCTCTCTACCTTTAAGATAGTGGCAAGGTCTACGTATAGTCTACCCTCCCCAAACTCCACTTATGGGATTCTACTGGGTATGTTATTGTTGTGTATGATTTACTTCAAACTTACATGTACTGAGCTGAGTATGCGTTATTGAGTCAAGCTGAGTGAGTTGAGCTTTACTTTCTTGAGCTATTTTACATACTAGTACATTCCATATACTGACGTCCATTTAGGTCTGCATCTTTTCATGATGTAGATATAGATTATAAAGGACTTCAGCCCGCCCATCGTTAAGGCCCAGATCAGCACACTTCTAGAGTGGGTGAGCCCTCTTTACTTTCCAGAGGAGCTCCTTATCTTATGAGTTGATTTAGTATATTCGTTCTTTCTTTGATTTAGGGTGTTCATAGCCGGTCATGACACTATCTAGATTGTTGAGCTGAGACTTCATAGACCATGAGTTGAGAGTATTGAGTACTAATGTATCTAAAACTATTTCATTTTGATAGTATGATACAATAGGGTTGCATAGGTATACTTATATCATATGTTCTATCCTTTCATATGAGGTCTTTATATTCTGACTTATTTCTTCCGTTGTCGAGTTGATGAGACGATGAGGCCAGGTGGTTCTTTTGGGGAATCAACAATGGTTATTCAAGTGCTGGCCATGCCAAATGTACCTTCCTGGGCGTGCCAAACATGGTATCAGAGCACAGAGTTCAAGAGTCCTAGGGAGTCTATGAAGTCATCTCTACTAGAGTCTTATTTATGGGTGTGTTCTGAACCACACTTCATAAGTAGGAGGTTATAGGACATTAGGAATTGTCTTGCTTTCTAGTATTCTGAGTTCATGCGATAAAGTCTCACTCTATGGAAGTATCTATCTAACTCGTACATTACGCGCTTGCAGATCATGCCTCCTAGATGCACCGTAACCCAGAGGAATGCTTCAGTTAGCAATGCTGAGAACCCTACCTCAGAGGTGCCTCCTAGTGTTCCTCTAACACCTACCGCTCTACATGCTCCTACTACAGAGGTTGACTCCAGACGAGCTATCACTATGCTCATGTAGTTGATAGCTGCCTAGAGTGGGAATCAGGGTTCACATACTCCCGGTTCTAGATCTCATGAGCCAATGGCTACCACCAGACTGAGGGACTTTCTGAGGATGAATCCACTTTTCTACACTGGGTCTAAGGTTGAGGAGGACCCTTAGAACTTCATTGATGAGATGTGAAAGGTGCTGAAAACTATGCATGCGACTGAGTCTGAGGGAGTTGAGCTTGCTGCCTACCAGCTTAATGATATCGCTAATGTTTGGTACAATTGGTGGGAAGAGAGTCGAGGTAAGGATGCTGAGCCAGCTACTTGGGGTGAGTTCGAGAGTGCCTTCATCGATCACTTCTTCCCTTAGGAGTTAAGAGAGGTGAAGGTCAAAGAGTTTGTGAATCTGAAACAAGAGGGGTTGACTGTCAAAGAATACAACGTGAAATTCATCCAACTATTTAGGTGTGCCCCAAAGATGGTCCAGGATATGAAGCGAGGATGAGGAAATTTATGTCTGGGTTGGTTAGACAGGTGAAGAGGGAGTACAAGGCACCATTGCTGTTCCCAGGTATAGATATCTCCACAACGGTGGTTTATGCCCAGCAAACTGAGGAAGATAAGAAGAAGGATAGAAAGGAGTATCTGAGTAAGAAGGCCAAGTCAGTAGGGCTTGTGCCCAGTCAGATCAATCATGGTAAGGGAGATAAGTCCTATTTCCAGAAGAGGTCCTCTAGTTCTGCACCATCTTCAGCCAGTGCACTAACCCTGAACCACATGTATGATCAAAAGTTATAAGGTAAGCCAAGCTTTAAGGGACTAGGTGCACAGTCTCAGGAAAGTGTAACTCTTGGCTCTAGAGGGAATCCACCTTGTGGGAAATGTGGCAGGATGCATTTGGGAGAATGTAGAGAGGGAGGGAATGATTGCTACAAGTGTGGGCAACCAGGCCATTTTTAGAGGGGGTGTCCAATATGGGAAAATAAGACCTAACCTTCTACCACAGCGCCACCAACGAAGGATAACTAGAGAGGTACTGCACCAGGGGTAGGCGGTGGGATAAATCGTCTGTATTCCATTGGGAACAAGTAGACCAAGAGGTTGCACCAGATCTTGTGATAGGTATGCTTTGAGTCTTTACCTTTCCTTACTACGCTTTACTTGATCTGGGTGCAACTTGTTCTTTTGTGACTCCATATGTGGCAAGTAGATTTGAGATTTTTCTAAGTTATTTCTTGAGCTGTTTTCTATTTCCACTCCTGTTGGTGAGTTCATTCGAGCTGAGATAATCTACACTGAATGTTTGGTATCCATTTATCATTGGGATACTATTGTAATTTGATTGAGTTAAAGATGGTTGATTTTGACGTAAACCTTGGTGTGGACTGGCTTTATGCCTGTTATGCCTCTATTGATTACCAAACTCGGACTATCAAATTTCAGTTTCTGAATGAGCCTACTATTGGGTGGAAGGGAAATTATGTTGTGCCAAAGGGTAAGTTTATTTCTTACCTCAAGCCTGGAAACTGATCTCTAAGGGATGTATCTATCTCCTTATGCAATTTAGTCTTTCCCGATTGTGAGCAAGTTTCCTGATGTATTTCCTGAGGATCTGCCCAGAGTCCCTCTTGACATAGAGATCAACTTCGAAATTGTTGTTCTTCCTGACACTCAACCCATTTCCATTCCTCCATATAGAATGGCCCCTGTGGAGTTGAAAGTGTTGAAGGAGCAGTTAAGGGATTTGTTAGAGAAAGGATTTATAAGGCCAAATGTCTCTCGATGGGGTGCTCTAGTCTTGTTCTTGCAAAAGAAAGATGGTTCCCTGAGGATGTTTATTGACTATCGTCAGTTGAGTAAGGTGACAACCAAGAATAAATATCCCCTTTCGAGGATTGATGACTTGTCCGACCAACTTCAGGGTGCCACTATTTTCTATAAGATAGACCTCAGATCAGGCTACCATCAACTGAAAATGAGGGAATGTAACATCCTGAAGATGGCTTTTCGAACATGATATGGTCAATTTCAAATCCTTGTGATGTCTTGTGGGTTAACAAATGCACCTTCAACCTTCATGGACCTGATGAACAGAGTATTCAAATAATATTTGGACATGTTCTTGATATTTTTCATTGACGATATTTTGGTATATTCCAGAGATGAGGAGGAGTATGCAAATCATGTCAAAATCACTTTGGAGACTCTCAAAGATAATGAGTTATATGCAATGTTTTTCAAGTGTGAGTTTTGGCTCAAATTGGTGGCTTTCTTGGGCCATATAATTTCAGGGGATGGAATTCGAGTAGATACTCAAAAGATTGAGGCAGTTAAGAACTGGCCTCGACTAACCTCATCGACTAAGATAAGGAGTTTTCTAGGATTGGGTGGCTATAACTAGTGGTTTCTTCCATATCTGCACCGTTGGCTAAACTAACTCAGAAGAAGGTCAAGTTTCAATGGTTTGGCGAGTGTGAGAGAAGTTTCCAAGAGCTAAAGTCAGATTTACTACCGCACTACTGTTGACCTTATTTGATGGGATGGATGGATTTTTCATCTGCTGGGATGCTTCGAGAGTGGGATTGGAATGTGTGTTGATGCACAAGGGAAAGTTTGTTGCCTATGATTCTAGACAACTTAAAATGCATGAAAAGAACTATCCCACTCATGACTTGGAGTTGGCACCAGTGGTGTTTTCTCTCAAACTATGGTGCTACTATTTATGTGAAGCACATATTGATGTATTTACAGACCACAAGAGACTACAATATGCCTTCACCCAAGAAGAGCTTAACTTGAGGCAGAGGAGATGGCTTGAGTTTCTCAAGGACTATGATATGAGCATCCTCGAGCAACCAGGTAAAGCTAATGTGGTTGCTGATACTCTTAGAAGGTTTTCTATGGGAAGCACTGTCCATATGGAGGAGGAGAAGAGAAAATTAGCCAAAGAGATTCATAGACTGTAACGATTGGGAGTCCAATTAGATGAATCAAATCATAAAGCGAGTGGGCAACTTGGCATATGAGTTAGAACTACCATCAGAGGTAGAGGCCATCCATCCAGTTTTCTATATTTCTATGCTTAAGAAATGTTTGGGAGATATATAATTGGTTGTACCTATCGAGAGCATTTGTAACGATCCCAAAAAGTTCTCGAAAATGTGCCTCGAAAATGTCCAGAATCGTAATTTCTTTATATCTCAAGATCTGCGTGTTATTTCGCAAATCCGACTTCATATTCTTGTTCGCGGGGAAAAATTGAGTGGGAAATGGGTCTAACTCAATGTTTAGAGCAACCGAAGGAAAATACAAAATTTCAAGTGAGCAACAAAAATAGTGTGCCCGCGCCCCTAGCGCGACGTGGCTCGAGCGCGCCACTGTCTTATTTTATGCCCAGTTATTTTATTTCGATCCAAGGCTTTTGTTTCTTGGGCCTAAGTGTTACACCCCACATCTTACAATACTAGTACTATGCAACTGAAATATGATATGGTTTGGTCAAATTAGCGCTCATTTTTAAAAGTGCTTGAATCTCAAATTAGAGGGCGATATATATATCTAACGTTGAAGAGGGTCGAGTGTAAATAAGTTTTAAGTCAAATTGAGAGATCATGACCTTAAATGAGGTGAAAAAGTGAGGTGCTTGTAGGACTTAGGAAGCTATCAGGTGAGTCACATACCTCCTTAGCTTAAATTAGCTAGCTAAACGGAGATGAGGCCCGACGTCAAATTTGTCCAAGTCCGATAATGAATAAAGTTCATGTTAAGAGTGTAACTTTAGCCCATGGTTTACCATCGTAAATGGTTAATAATTACAACCCAAGATGAATAATGAAAGGGCCCAAGTACATCACAACCCACTTGACTAATTAGGCCCAAACTAAGTGAAGGGGAATTAGGAAAATGGGCAGCCAAGGCCTATCAACTTTGAAACCCAATTAGGCCCACGTGAAAGGGCCAAGTTGCTGAATCACCACCTTGATAATATGAGGCTTAAAGCACACAAGAAAGCCGGCCAAAAGCTCCTTTAAAAAGGCTTACAAGTAGCACCTCCAAGTCATTCTTAACTTGGGGGAAAAACATCAGCTTCCACAAGCTTTCTCTCTACACTTTCTTAACCTAGCAAAGCAGCCACAAGGAGACCTTTAGGGTTTTTGGAGAAGCCCTACACCTTGTAGCTAATGTTAAGTAAGTTTACTTATGTTTTTAGTATATTTTTCTTATGAAAAACAAGAGACTATGTTGGTTATATTTATGCTGAAATTGTTGGACAGCGTGTGTTCCAAAACTTGTTTTACATTTTTCTTTTTTATTTGGAAGATTTTCTCTTTTTGGTTGGATTGATTATGAAGGGAGGCTAATATTCTTAATGAGTATTTGTTCTATAATGATGTAAAAAGGTTGCTATACCATTTTTACAATCCGCGAAAGTGAGTTCTTGTGTGATATCGTAATTGCGCTCGTAATAGGAACTTCTGGGCTGGTTGATTGAGGACTATAGTCTCACGTCCTCGACCTTTTTTGAGGACTATTTTTGAAATATTTTAGGACTATTATTATGTGTATGTATGGTGGGGATAGTTTGGTTAAAGTTTGAACAGGTTTGGAACTGTCGACGTCGAAATGTAGTGAAGGGATGTTGCGTTATGCCGCCTATTTGTATGTTGCATAGAATTGTTATGTGTTGTGCTTTATGGGCTATTGTAAGATTATTATGGCACTAAAACAGGCTGTACATGATATGTATATGAAAATGTGTATTATAAAAAATACGAGTAGGTGCAGAAAGGTTGAAAGAATATGCTCGGGTTTATAATTATGCGTTTGCTGCCCGTATATTATTCTTTAATGAGATTGGGCTGCTAAGATGTATCTATTGGCTGCTAATGCTAGTTTTATCACCTACTATATTGTAAATAAATATTTGTAAGAAGGTAAGGTTATCTCGAGGTAATAGCAAGGTCGTACAGCGAGGTATGTAAGGCTACTCGATTTCGTATTACTTGGCATGAAATCTAGATTCTTCCTTAGCACATAAAGGCACTTA